>JAMLFT010004172.1:0-20203 GCA_026544285.1 Pachyrhizus erosus | reverse complement strand
AAAATTTAACTTTTAATTATATAAAATTATAATTTTAACTAAATTATATAAAATTATTTTTTTTTTTAGTTTTTAATTAATAATATAATTTAAATTTACATGTCAAAATTATTATTATTATATATATAAGAGAATATGCTAAATAAAAAAATTATAGTATATACACTTACTGTTATAAAATTAATATAACAATATATGTTATATGTATTAAATATATTATATTTGTGTATAATATTTAACATATGTATTTAATATATTATATTGTATGTATATTATAATATTAAATTATAATGTATAAAAAGAGAATGAGAAAGAAAAAAATTATCATATATCATGTTACTTTTTAATCTAACTCTTCCTTCAAAATAAAAATTACATTAAATTAATCGAATAAGATAATAATATTATATTTTATTAATAAAACAAACAATAAATTACAATATTATCGTATTTTATCATATTCTAATTACTAAAAATGTCGTGGGTTTATTTAATGTTGTTAATAATATTTACTTTGTTGTGTTTGTTTTGGAACTGTGCATGTTTTATTTGATATCGAAAGGTGAAAAATTCACGTCTTTTCATAAATAAATTAACAATTTCATTAAAAATAACAGTAAATTAGCTTAATGTGAAACTATAGGACATTACATATTATTATGATATGAGAGTTAATAATTTTGTTGGTAATGAATAGGAGAATAGGTCCACTGTGTCTTGTTATGTGCTTTGTGTAGTTATTTCCACATGGGAGATAGCTCCATTGGTTGACATTGTTATAAACTTTTGTGGCATTGTTTCTGCAAGTAAACGATTACTGATTGGTAGTGTGCTTGTATTCATTTTCCTTAATGAATTATGTTAGTTTACACTGTTAGGAGCTCATGGTCAGAAATGAATATCTTGACAAAAATTGTACGGGATATGGCTGCAACAGTGACTCAACAACTTGCCGTTATGGATCAACTAGCTTGCGCAATAGTTCATCAAGCATACCAAAATGTTCAAATGATGAAAGCAACAATTGACACTTAGATTCCATTATAGAATCGTAGAGGCCATGCCCCAAAAGCGTATCAATGATCCATTGTGACTACATCCTTAGCAATATGGGTAAATTTGTGAGTCGTAACCATCTTCCTCTTTTTCATTATGGACTTCGTTCAATAAGGTTGGCATCTACTACGACTATTGCTGCGCAGACTTTGCCCAAAAAATACAACAATCCAATTAACTTCAAGCAAGCATTTGAGAGAGAGAAAAAAATGGTGATATTGGGAACTTAGAAACATTTGTATATTTTTCTATTCATCTCACTCTACATATTGCACATAAAAGGGACCTTTTATATACGGTTACAAAACAACTATTTTACCACACCAGCAATCAAACTAACCCTTACAGTTTATTCCCAACCTGGCATTGTCCCAGGTTGTTCAGTCAAACAACTATCATACTACAACTATGATGAAAGCAAATGCATTGTCCCAGGATGTTCAGTTGCCAAATCTTAGGAGCCTTTTTCTAGCAACTAGTGAACACGATTGTGTTAAGCCCAATCTTCTAAGGTGTGACGTGACGTCCCTCAACATAGACCGAATTTCGAAGTTGAACATGCCATGTTAAGTTGCACTTGAAGTATGGTTTAAGATGTGTTTTATCAAAATTGAGAAGACGAAACCCCATTTTTTTTGTGACTTGTTGGCTCCTCTGAAATCACGCAATGAAACGAAGCTCACTAGTGGGAGCTGTTGTTGTTTAGGTGGTGTATATTTTCTTGATGATATTTGTTCTTTGATTGGACCATAGTAAATTAGTCAATATGTAGATTGTTACGTTATGAATTTAATTTTTCATTTTATATTATTGTTGTTGTCTGTACTTTCTTTCAAACAACTGTTACTGTTTTATGATTTTAGTTTGTTTTAAATTATCAAAAATCACTAAGACGTGTGTTTCAATAATTTTGGTTAAAAAATAACAAATATTTATTATATTATAAATATATAAGATATTTGATATTTAATTTTAAGTAATTAAAAAGATTAAATAAGATATATTAAGTGCGTATGTGTCCACTCAATCTTTATTATCCATTACCATTAATTTAAAGAGTGATGCCGCTTTTACGATAAAAGAAAAAGATAAAAAGAAGTGAGAATTATGAGATAATGTGATGGAGAGGTGGAGAATAAAAGTGTTGTAAAAAATTATGAACGAAAATACATTACTTTATTCTAAAGTAGATCATTCTTAATATTGTGTGTGGTCCTACATGTACCTCTCCAAACAATAGACAGCGAGGAAGAGTTCAATACAACAGAATGAACGTATGGTCACTACATTTTTATTAGTGGCAGGCATCCCTTTTGATACATAACTTTTTTTCCCAATACATAAAATTACATTTTGTGATGATTAAAGGTGCATCCGAGATGTACTTCTTAAAAAGTCTCTTAATTTTCTTCACAAAATGATAGTTTTTTTTTTTCACAATACACAAAGTACTAATTGGAATAAGGATAGTTTGCATAAAGAATCTAGAAAGCTCTTGATTAAGGTATAGCAACTCTTACTACTAATTAAAGGGAGTGCATTTCACCTGCCAATAATTTTTTTTTTAATAAAAATCAACAAGAAAAAGCTTTTTTCTTAATTCTTGAATATTGGATAGAACTCTCAAGTATTTCCTAATATCTGTAATAACAGAGGATGGATTTATTAAAAACCCTCTATGTATTATGTGGAGGATAGAACCTC
Organism: Pachyrhizus erosus; assembly: GCA_026544285.1. Classification (NCBI taxonomy): domain Eukaryota; kingdom Viridiplantae; phylum Streptophyta; class Magnoliopsida; order Fabales; family Fabaceae; genus Pachyrhizus; species Pachyrhizus erosus. The sequence continues at coordinate 17,443 of JAMLFT010004172.1, read as the reverse complement.
CGCATTTTATACTTCATTGATTAAATTAAATGAAAATATAATCAATGTTGGAGATATAATGCCGAAGACAAACTAGTTTTAATTTTAAATAAAAATACACCTCCCATTTGTAAGAAATTAATACATGCTATAATTTAATATATTTTTATGTAAACAAAGTTCTCAAGTTCATGGTAGGGAAATGTATTTTTAAAAGTTGTGTAAGTATAAATTGTTTGTTAGTCCACAGTATATGATTGAATGAAATGTTTAAAAAGTGAAAAAAATATGTACTATTAAAATTAAATAATTATATAATGTTTATAAATAATAAAAAGTCAATGAAAATTTTCTTATATTATTATACGCTTTTCGTTTTAAAAAAACTTTACATTAAAAATATTTACCGAGATATGTGTTTTTATCCAAGCTAGGTGTTTTTTCTTCTTTTTCTTCTTGTTAGGATAGCAAATTTCGCAAACTCCAACACTTGCCTCTTGATGAGAAAGGATTTAAAAACCATAATCTGCAGAATATTGAAATGCAAATTAAAAAATGTTCAAAATTTTAAAACAAATATATTTCACTCAAATAACTTAACGAAAAAACAAGTACTTCATATTTAAAAGGTAAAGAACAAATTTTAAAATAAATTAATTTAAACGTGTAATAAACTAAAATTCAAGATAGAAAACTAATGTAAAAAATATGAAAATAATCAACAATAATTTCGGAATTAAAAAATAAAAATACTGAATGCTAATGAATCCACATACATCAAAAAATAAAATAAGAAATGCCGTTACTCTCAAGCAAAGCCTATATTTTATGAAGTGTTAAAAAATAAATGTAATAAATATGTTGAAAACATAAAATGAGAAAGAAATATTGTTTGTGCAAGGGTGGATATTTTTGGGGGCGAAGCCACCAGAAAACCTCAAAAAACAGAAGAAAGGAAATTCCAACTATATGGCCTGATCAGGGACACTGAGAAACTCATCTTGACCCGTTAATTAACATTAACATTTAGTACAAAGCATGAGTTCTCAGCCTTAAAGCCATTTTTTTTTTCTATTTAAGATATCGAAGATGGAAGGGGCATGGAAATTGCACAATATCAATGAATAGAACATTTTTAAATGTACAGTCTTTACATGACTAGAGATTCGGTTGGATATTTCTGCTCCGCATGTAACTTAAAAATTGAGTAGGTAATTCGGCTAAAAGTGCTTGAACTACTGAAATTTCTCCACCTGCAATAGGAAGAAGTTTACAAGAGACTGTTAAGTTAGAAGTTAGTTGACAAACTTATAATTTGCAAACTAAACTAGTACGTACTTTGAACGTCACGAAATGGAACGAACTGGACCATATCACGTGTAGCAACACGACCCGATGAATTTTCAAGTCTCTCTCCTTTGTCGGCATCCAAAACCTGTGTCATTGAACAACAAAACTACATAAAGCTCTGTGGTGTACCACCGGACACAGCTCAATGCCTTAAATGATAAACAATTATGATTTTGTGTGTTAAGTGCAACACTTTAGACAAAATACCTCCATTTCTTTGAAATCCGCTCCTCCTACGCCAACAATAAGGATTGATAATGGTAGATCAGATGCTATAACGAGAGCATCTTTTGTTTCTTGGAGATCTGTCACTACTCCATCCTAGAAAAATATCAAATAAATTTCAGCACCGGCAGTAGAAAAGACAAAAGGGATGCAAAATCTTCAAATGTTCCCAGGAGTCAGGATGGATGATTTTCTTTTGTGTCGAACGCAAATAATATTGGTATATTTAATGACTGGAATCGCATTCCGCCTACCAAATTTATAACTAATACACTTTCACGGATAAGAAAGCAATAGTATTGAAACTTACGGTGATGATTAACAAAACAAAGTACTTTCTCCCACCATTTGGTAGGCTGGCAATCAGTGCAGCATTGCTTATGACAGGCCCAAAAAGAGTTGGTCCTGCAAGAGAAACATTAAGCAGGGCACTTGTGTATGCCATCATAATTCCTTGGATGCCTTCCACCTGCAAAAGGACAGAAACTTAATAAAGAACTATCTCAATATGACAACAAAAGCAAGATTTAGCATTTTTACCTCACAGTAATGGCTGCTTCCATTCAAGTTGAAACAATGGGAGACCGGAGCATCAATTGGGCGTGCTCCAAACCCCCATGTAGGAAACCGCTTGTCTGAATCATAATACTGTAACACCTCCCCAACCTCTAAAATTGCCTAGAAAAAATGTTCATACAACATTGATCAGTAAACAAATAAGGTTGTGAAATTTAAACCAAGAATCATTTCTCACCCTCTGGTATGCATTTGGCCGTCCTGAAGGATCAATATAATGCAAAGAATCTGGAAGGCGTGGATTTCCATTTGAAGCTGGTAAACACGACGTTAGTCCATAAGAATACATAGCATCTTTTTCAAACCATACATAACCAGTATTTTAGATGTAAGTGTAAACGTATCTTATCACCAAGATTTTTAAAATCGGTTTGCTCATTGAACCAGTAAAGACAGTGGCTCAAGGTTCAATTATCTAACCATGGTTGAAAAGGTAATGATTAAATAATATTATTTTAATTTTAATATAATACATTAAGCAATATTAAACATAAAATAATACAATATGCATAAAATCATAATATTAAAAAAGGAAAGGAAAACCAAGAAAACATTGAAAAACACTCCACTTATGGATAAATTAAGGTGGCAAGACTGAAATCCTACACTAGATATATAGAAGATTCAAAGAAACTTTTACTATTCAGAACCTAAACTCAAAAAATCCAAATCTAAGATAGGAATAGAATAAGCAATTTTCTACTAAAAATAACACATCCCAAAACCCAAACAACTAAAAACATTCCCATGTTACAAATACAATAAGCAAAGATATTATTATCTAACTCTCCAACATTTTATTATTTTATGCACATATATATACAGAAAAGTGCTGAAGACATCTGTTGCAATCCAGAAAATAATTTATTAGGCACAATTGAAGATCTATCATATACCTGTAAAATCAATGGCTACCATGAAGTTCAATTCAAATCCCCCAGCCAAATAATCGAGGAAACTATATTGAACACTTTCTGCAAATTTGTCCACAAATAACTGGCTCTTTAACACCTGCATTAATAGTTAAGCATGCTTTTAGGAAAATACAGAGGAATTTATGATTGAAATCAACTTATTTTTAATATAATAAAACCTTGTTATGAGAATTATGACCCGCAGCAGTGGACGAAATAAAACTTTCTCCTTGGCCACCTGAATAAAGCTTCTCCAACTCCATTAAAGATTTCTGCACTTTTCTGATAAGACAAAAATAAACAATCCTAATATGCATTTCATCCTAGAAATAGATTTAAGGGACAACAGGACAAACAGCTGAAAAAAGTAACTGTTGATTACCCCATCAAATCATGTTTGCCATTGCTATTGAAGTTATAGCACTCTATTATCAAAGGACTTTCCTGTATAAAATGAAAATGAAAATGAGATACCTTCCATTATGTTGGCATGTCTATACCAGAGTTTAAAAAAGTACCCCAAAAGAGTAGTTAAAACAATGTTATAAAGTATGGGCAAACTTCCTTATGGTAATAATAAATACACGATGACCCTTGCTGCAACAGTAAGGTTGCTGCACTGATTTGGTGATCGCTTTAATCACAGAAACCTCTCTCCTTACATTATAAGGCTGTGTAGATCAATCATCATAAACCCTATAGTGGTGGTCATCTCATGCATTGGACTACCTTTATGGTAACAATATATGCATGCTTCCAGTGGACTGTAGCCAGTGTAATAATACTACTATACTGGCAGCATACCTTCATTAGAAGTTAACAATAAACACCAATACTATCGATAATAGGCATTGAGATGAAGAGCAAAGATAACTAGATAAGTATTAGATATAAAGCCATTCATGGGCCTCTATCCAATAGCTTGAGCTTTTAGAAGAGTTAGTCATTGACATGGTATCAAAGCCTTTATGTCTAAGTGGTCAAGAATTCAATCCTTGCCACCCATTCTTCTAAATAAAAGTTGAATTTCAACAAATGGTAAAATAGAACTACTCATTATCCTGTTAGGGTCCAATTGCAAGGTACAGGGCTTCAGTTCCACATTGCAAGTATGGGATTCTAATGCTGGGTTTATAAGGCCATGGGCTCTGCAACTACAATTTGTGGTGTGATTCACCTAAGGTCCTTATCAATTGGTATCAGAACCTTCCATCATGTCTCAGTTGCAAACAAGCAATGCAAGTGGTGACACCGGCATTGCAGTATTCACCTAAGACTAGTCAAAAGGCAGGTGCACAGCAACTCACATGGGAGCTAGGGCCAAGGAGTGTGGTGGGACTTTAGGGTCCAATTACAAGGTAAGTGACTTGAGTCCCACATTGGAAGTATGGGATTCTAGTGTGAGGTTTTATAAGGCCTCGGGTTCTCCAACTCCAATAGCTAGCTTTTGTGGCGTGGTTATCCCAAGGTTCTTATCATGTGGGCACTTCAAGCTGAATGAGCTCTTGAATGAAGGCAGGGAGGTGTGTTAGATATAAGTCACATGTGAGCCTCTCCCTAACAACTTAACCTTTATTGTAATTGATTATTGAGTAATTGACTTGACAATAAAATATTTCTAAATCTGCCAATGACCTTTCGTTTGAGGAATTATTGAAAACAAAAAAAACATTTTATGGTTCTCTTTCTCTACTATAATAGGAAATCAAAACTATAAATGTCTATATAAAACATGACAGATAGGTCAAATGGAATTGTTACAATATAAGTATAATTGTTGTTTTAACAATCTTATTAAATTAGGAGTATTATTGGGTTGTACAAGTTGTTTTAAACTTGTCAGTAACCTAAAATACTAGTATAAATTGTAGTATTAGGTCAGTGTTTTTCATAACAACAACGCTACTTGAGGTCTCATTAGTAAACTAACCTCTGTTCTTTTTCTCTTTTCCATCTAATCCTTAAATTTCACCATGGTATTCTGACCCCTGGCCATGGTTGCATCCACCATGGAGTTTTCAAACAATGGAACTATTAGGATCCAATTGCAAGGTATCAGATTTGAGTCTCACATTGAAAGTATGAGATTCTAGTGTGAGGTTTATAGGCCTTGGGTTCTCCAATTACAATGGTTAGCTTAGTGGTGTGATTCTCCCAAGGTTCTTATTTGGAACTCCTTAATATTTTGTTTCTATTTGTAGCTTAGAATTGTCATTTTCCTAATTGGTTTTTCAGCTTCCTTCCCATGTCCTTATGATAGACAAATATGTTCTGTGCTGTGGAGTTTTCCTTCACTGATTCTGTCTTGTCTTTGGGAATCAGAATACCCTAGATTGTACTAGATGGTGTGATGGCCTAAAATATTAGAATGCATACGAATATTGAGTGTTTTTATATCACATTTATTTACAGTCCAATTAGTATTTAGAAAATGATTCTCCCTTTTCCTCTTTTCCATATACTCTCAAAATTTCAAGAAACAAAACATCATTGTATGTTACTTATATACCTTGCTTCCCACTTGTTGAATATTCAAGAATATTGCCTTCCATATTGGGTTGTGATCATTCTTTATAGCTTCTGTTTTGCATATTGGAATATGGCTACCACCTTCCACAATTTTTGATACCAATAAAAAGGGATCCTGCAGGACAAACAAAAGCATGTCTTATATAATAATTGGTGTTTCTCATAATGGCCAAGAAAAAGAAGAAAAAAAGGCAAAAATATATACATACACTTCTTGAGAAGAGATCCCTATATTCCAAATCAGAACACCTGAGAATCATCTCTATTGTAGTCTTTGAGCTAACACATTCCTCAGCATGCACCAAAAGCTTTCCACAATTCTGGGACGAGGTAGATCTGATAGAATCATCTCTTTTGTGTAATTCTAATGTCAATGATCGATCAAACTTTGTAATTATCTGCACGGGCCAAATTTGTTACTGTTGGTGAATACATTTGTAGGGAAGCAATTGTATTTTCAGAAATGGATAGGACAGCATAATTTGAGTATATATTTCTTGGATTCAAAAACTTTCAATATGCTCAATACTTGTCCAATTAACTACTGAGAAAAACAGTAATAGTGCGAGATGGAGATTAGCTGTAAAAATATAGCTTCGTTGAGTGTGTAATGAATTTTCTTTTAGTTGTCAGAAATCAGTCAATAAAAAGTTAAACAGTCTCTACTTTACCTCAGATAATGCACAGGTTGCCTCACCTAGATATTGCTGCTCTTCTAGCTTAAGCATCTGCATAAGTCAGTCACCCCAATAATTACAATGTGGACTTCTATACTCATGCTCTGTCAACATGTTATCACATTTAATGAACAAGCAAGTAAAAAGGTCTCCAGATAGCAAATTAATATGTTTTCAGAGGAAGAACTTGTAATTTATTTTTGCACAACCTTATAAGGAGATTGTGCAGAATCTTAACCATTAGAAGAAAAAGTAAAAAATAAAAAGTGGGGTTCAGTTGTTATCGAGTGGAACACAAAGAAAGCTGTGAGGAATCTGGTTGTGTAAATAGCAGCAGCCAAAAATTATCATCCAGTGATCCATGCTTATCAAGCATTCACAAAATTTTACTTTTCTCCTAAAATTATTCAGAACTGTGAATTTACATATCCATACAGAAAGGATAGCAATGCAGCATATAGCATGTAAATTTCCTTACTAAATAAAACATTGAACTAAAAAAAAGTGAATGTAGGAATCTATGAGGTAAAATAAAGAAAATGTAACTGACACACCACAACATATAATGAGGCATAAAATAAATTTGAAGTCTAAACAGTTACATGTGAAATCTCAAGCCATATGTAGACTATTATCTAGTTTGATGACAAAAGTATATATTAGAACCATATCTAACAAAGAAAAATGTGCATGGCATAATAAGCACTGTACCTTTACATCTACGCTATGAAACTGAGTATCAACATCATACACACGAAACCTGTTATGAAAGAAATTTTACAAAACAATTCTTGGTGAAACAACAAAATGCTCGTATGCCTTGTTAGAAGTAAAAACATCAACATTTAAACTTACACTAAAATCCGAACAACCTCAAAATGATAAATGAGTGTGTGTTTAGTAATCCATGTAGGATTTAGTGAATTCAGAATTACTTCTGTCCGGCCAAGTTCCTCAAGTGCTCCATTTTTTCCTTTTGCATAAAGAACCATCATTGGATCACTCTACAGAAATGAAGCATTACACAATAATCATGTATCTGATAGATGAGAATATTAGCTATTAAAAGCAAGGCAAGTTTTTTTAAAGGATGACAATCAGTAAATCCAAATGGGCAATTGACAGTGGCCTCATTGATCCACGTAGTTTGTTTGCTGAACTAAGTTAACAAGGGGTAGTTCTTTTTGTCTGGGAACCACAGGGAAGTTATTAAGATTTCCATGCTTGAGATTATCTGTTTCAATCTTCACACTCACTACAAATTATTTTGTTAAAAAGAAGAAAAAAATATTTTTTTAGTATATTGATGAGAAAGGGAAACATTTTTGTACTTCTTTTACTTGAAAGAATCATCTTGCATTTGGCCAGAATTTTCTTCTTGATAAGGATTTTCTGTGATCCTCACACGACAAGGCAGTTACCAATTACTAATTATTTTTTAACAAAAGGCATATTTCAAATCTCAATCTGGGAATTGGAATTCACAGAAGACATCTACTCAAGTGAATGCAGTCCAACATTTTGCCAATCTTTTAGTTAGATTTAGATCCTTCAGATGTTAAACCACTTTCAAAAAGTAAGTTCTGATGACAGTGCGATACGTGACATGACCCTTCCGGACTTCACAACATCCATCTCAGCATTGGAGACATCATGTTTTCTGACAAAAAAAAAAAAAAAAAAACTCTCTGCTAGATATGGAAAATCATAAAAAGCGTGATCCCAAGAGCTACATGCTCGTCCCCTGATTTCTAGAAGTAAAATTAAACTAATTATAATTCATTACTGAAGTACTTAAGAATGTTCCTGTTATCAATTAACATGAATAAATAGCTAGAGAAGAAAAGTAGAAAAACAGAGAAAGAAATTGAATACAATAAAATTAAAAAAGGAAAGAACACTACCATCTCCTATCTCAAATCATCCCAAATGAGCATTGGATTTTGAGAAACTGTTTTCTCACACACAGAGGGAAGAAAATTGGATATCCTTAGTTAAAAAAACAAGCAACAGAATAAATGCGTTGAAGAAGGTGAGATTGATGCAACGGTAAAAACGACAAACCTTGGAGAGCACATCCCTATCACGCAAGCCAAAAGCAGAAAACGACAGCTGCGAGAGAAAAGCGAGCAGAGTTACGCGCTCTTTACATTAAAAAGGTACTAAAGTAAGAGCGAAAAGGAGTGAAAGGACGGATTGAACCTCGATCTGAGAGAAGAGGCCGTTGTAGCCGCGAGACCTGAGGAAGCGATCGACGGCGTCGTTGGGAGCGTTGGCCGGATTGAGGTAGTCTCCGGCGGTGGCGCCGATGGCAGTTTGGCCGCCGGCGACGTCGGAGCAGCAGTTGCCCATAGAATGGGTGAAGTAAACGTGTAGTAGGTGACCTGACCGGGAAGACTCTAAAGTCGGAAATGGAGAAAACTGGAGCTGAATATCCTATTATTTATCTACTTTCTAGATTGCCAAATTATCCCTTCTTTTTCTTTTCCTAGTGGATCCTTTATGTGTTATGACTTATCACTCTTTCTTTATAAATTACTAAAAATAAAAAGAAAAACACATTCCAAATTTCAATTTCCCACAGAATTTAATTAAAATTACACTTTTATATTAATCGTCGTTGTTTTCAAAATTAACACTAAATATTCCTCTTACAAAAACCTATAAGTTGTCACGTTATAAGGATAAAATTTCTTCTTTTTTTAAAAAAAAAAAATTGTACAAAAACACTTATGCTACTGATAGATTTTTAGCAACTTTCAAAAAGTAATTTTTATTTTTTAATAGTGTAAACACATATTTACATGTTTTCATGATATTAAAGAGTTTGAATATATTAACTTTTAATTTTTTAACTTTTATTTAATATTTTCATTTTCAACTATCTTATCTAGTATTCCATCAAACACACAATATAAAAATAAAAATGTGGACTTAAACATATAATTTAGTTTTTATATATATAACAAATTTTCGATTTAATCTTTATATATAAACATAAACATTTATTAAATTAGTTTTTATGTATAAATCTTAACAATTTAGTTTTTATCATCTTGTGAATATTAAATTCTTTATGTATTTTTAATTTGATTAATATAAATATAACAAATATTTTTATTTAATCTATATATATTGTATTTTTATTTTTTTATTTTATTACCATGTCGTATTGTTAATTTAATTGTATTTTTATTTTAATCTTTACATATAAAGTGCTAAATTAATAATATATTACACGTATAATAATTAAAAATCGAATCAATAAGATTTTACATATTTAGAGGTTAAATTATTAAGTTTTTAGGTGTAGAGACTCAATCAAAAATTTATAACACGTAAAATTATTAAATTATAAGAAAAATTATAAATTATTAGTAGATATTTTTAGATTTTTGTTATGAAGTTAAATATTTAGAAGGAGAATTTTGTTATTTATAATGATGTTGTCCTTTTAAAAAAAATATTTTTGATAAAGGATATTTATGATCTCAATTAAAAATAAAATGTTTCTGGCAAAACTTTCAAACAAGTTTCAATCATTTTCACATGATTTTTTTTTTCAAATTTATTCATTTATTTTAAAATTTTATTCGACTAAATTAAACTTATTTAATAGACTTTTGACGGTGCTTCTTGAAATATTACTTATTATATTGAGCCTATAAAGTTTAAATTGATGTTTTTTTTTATCATTATCTTATCCTAATTTTTTTTTTATATTTTTTCATGTCATCATGTATTAACAAGTTTAATAATCACTTTTATTACTTTTTTTTTTAATTCAAACAACTAACATATTAATTTTTAATTTTAAAATTCCGATTTTGGAATTTGGCTATGTGAATAGTTATGTTCTTTTAGGCTGAGTTTATAATTTGTCTTTTATTTTATATAACAAAGGTTAAATAAAATATGATAAGAAGATAAAATTGAAAGGAAAAAACACTGTTTACACTGTACATGATTGACGAAGAAAGAAAAGTAAGGGGATTTTATTGTAAAAAATGAAGGAAAAATATTAATAGCGGAGTGACAGTCAAAAAAGGAGAGATGCTTGGAAGCAACTTTCACCTCTTTTATGCTTAAAATGCACCTTCTTTTCAACATGGTTAGAATTCTTTCTATTTTCTTCCTCAATTTTCGTTCTTAGTTTTGACATCACAAATTCCCTTTTTTTTTTTACTTATTTATCCCTTTTTTTTTATTTACTTAAAACATAGGAAGAAGAGATCACGTTTCAGTCTAAGGAGCTTTAAACCGGTGACTTGTAATATGTTGAAATACGGTCAAAACCACTTTTACGTAATTATCAAGTACATGTTTGATAACCTGTTTAACACCTTCCAAAATTACGTTCAGAAGCTGAAGTTATACCAGAGTTGCTTTGAACAACGTACGTTCATCCTAAACTTACGGTCTTCCAAACGTACTTCGTGTTTATAAATACATTATGATACTCAATTTTAAAACAATTATCATTTGACATTTTATAATGATTAAATACTTTTAATTATAAGGAAATATATCTACATTTAACTTAACTATTTTCACTAAATTAATATTTTTTTCTTGTTTTATTTTAATTAAAAAATATATTATAAACTAACTAAAACTGATAAATTTGTTAAAAAAAATAGAATCATATAAGTCACCCTATTTAATTAATATGATAAATAACATAAAATTACATATTATATATATATATATATATCGATAGGAAAATAAATAGTTGCTTTGATTCTTAAAAGTGTGAAAATTTATAATCTAGTATTAAAAAAATAAAATTATTAAATTAATTTTTAATTTTAAAAAATACAAAATTATGGTCTTGTTATTAAATCAAAATTGTTTATATTAATGTTCATATTTATATCACAGAGTGTGTACATAGAAATGACACATAGGATAATGAATTTTTTTAATAATATATTATAAAATAATGGTAAAAGTGATTATTTTTCTATATTGAATGTATAAAATCATTTTTTAATTATATCAATTTAAAACATAAAAAAGATAAATCATTGTTCAAACTTAACTATTGAATAGGCATAAATTATTTTGGAATGATGGTGTATGGAACATGTACTTGGAAATTTATTTTTCTTCTCATGTGTTCAATGGTACGTGGAAAGAAAATAATGGGAATAGTTGTTATTGGATAAGACAATAAATAAAAAATAATTAGAGAAATAAATAATATATTAAAAAATTATTATATAATATGAAAAATAATATCAACACATTATTGTATTTTTTATTATTAGTTAAAATTTATTAAAAAAATTATTTTAATAGGTCTCGTATTTAAATAAAAAAAATCATTAAATAAAATATAAAATTTAACAAAAATAATAATTTTTAATACATTTAAATTAATTATAATAAAAATATTAAAATAAAAATATGACTGACATTTTTTTATAAAATTTAAAATTTTAATTATATTTTTAATATATACATTAAAACCTTAAATATCATATAAAAAAACACATCAACCTAGTCACCGAAGATGTATTATCTCTTACTATTTTTTTTTCTTGATAATATAGTCTATTACTTTGATCTCAAAGACTTTAATGATGAAAACTAAATAAGTTTGATGATTAAACATACATATACGAAACTTACCTTATATGATAAATTTGGAATATTAGTACAAAAATCGATTTTAAAAAATAAATAAATAAAACTACAACAAAATTATAAATCAAATGAAACCCAAATCCCAGGCCACTATCATGTCTAATAATGACGTATTAAGCACGACTTCTCTGTAGCCCTTTTTTTACTATATGGATTTATATAAAAAAATACAAAATTAAAAATATAATCAAAATATAACGTAATAGTAGATTATCATATTAATAAAAAATTAATCACAATCTATAAAATTTTATAATAAATATTTGAAGAATTATAATTGAAATAATTATTTATTTATTAATAATATAAAAATTTACATCTATTTCTCAAGAAAATAAAACTCTAAAATGAAATGAGTTAGATCGTACTATTAAAGAGTCAAGACATTTTAATTGACTCCTAATCATATATGAGCTAGTTTTGTATTCGATTTTTCGTTGAAAATTAAATTTATCCTATGCTTTTGTTTAGATTACTTTTTTAGATGTTTTTATGAATTGTCTAAAATTAAATAATATTATTTAATTTTTTTATTAGAATAGTTGATTTGGTAATATATTATTTAAATAAGTTATTTAAATAAATAATATTATTTAACTTATTCATATTAATAATTTTTTTAGTTATAAAATTTAATTTAAACATTATTTTAGCAATTCTCATATTAAAATAAAATTTTATATAAAATATTTAAATTTATGTGACATAATAAGTTCAATAAAATTAAAATAAATAACTCGTTTAAACAATTATCCATTTTAGATTCTATTATGAGTCATGAATGCATATACTTTTAAAAATGTAAATATTATTGCATATTTTATTTTATGTTAAAAATTGATTTTGACCTTATAATTAATTTTAGATAATTTTTTATATGTTTATTTCATGTTATAAAAAATTAAAATTAATTATAAATTTAAAATTGATTATAAATTAAACCAACTTTAAATATCTTTTACATTAGATAAAAAAATTATCCTAAATTTCATTCTTAATTTAATTTTATAATAAAAAAGTCAAATATAAATCATATTACTTCAAAATTAATTTTATTAGCACTCATTCAAACATCTAAATATGCGCCTCATGAAATTCGGTATAGATTGCTAACTAGCATAATTTTTACGCGTTGTAGTGTGTTTGGACGTGAAAAACCATATCCAAATGATTAAAACCGTGGAAGCAACAATGCATAGATAGCTTCATCGGAGACGTGAAAATTCTCGTCAAAAACGCATATGCAAACACGCTGCTAATTAGACCGCCTTTATTTTCTGCTGAATCATAAAAAGAATCTACACAAAGTTGCTGTCAGTAATATCGGGCAGCGACGTGAACGTGATTTTGATTTTACACAATCGTAAAATCAAGCATGCAATTAATAAATACTTATCGGAACCTTAGAAAATTGTTCCTTTCATATTTTTTTTTATTAGCATGTTTGACAGATTTTCAACAAACAACCAAATCTTACATCCTTTGAACATGCATTTGCCTCTAAAAGTAGATGTCATCATATTTTTCCTATAGTAGCTAATAGCTAGTCGAGGTCTAGACTGGACAACACATAATGAAGTGGTAAAAAGGGTGCTAATGTTTTGATTATAATAATTTTAGGACAATATATGTTGTCCTTTTAAGAAAAATATTCTTTTAATTCCTATACTCTCACTTAAATATGATCAAAGTAGCTATATTTTTATATTAATAAATTTAATTTTTAAACTTAAAAATATATAAATTTATTTATATATTTTTTAAAAAAAAAACACGATAAATTTTAGAAAAGATGGATTAAATATACATGTTTTTAAAGTTTAAAAAAATAATTAATATAAAATACAGAAATTTTCATCAAATTTAACTAAAATTATATGAATTAAAAATACATCTTTTCCTTCTTTTAATTTTTGTAAAATATTTTTGAGATATGTATGCATAAAAAAGAAAAATTAAATAATGATATAAATGCGTATGATGATAAATATAATGATGATACCAAAATAATATGATATGATTATTAATCTTTAACTTTCTATTAAGAGATATTTGAATTTATAAAAAAAATATATAATGATAATACAACATGTTCGAATATTTATTAGAAAGTAGAAAATCATGTTTGAAATGTAAAACGTATACAACTATTAGTTATTTAAAATTATATTTGAGATGTGAAAAATAACATGTATGATATGGAACCAAGCACGCTACAGCCGCCATACGCAACGGGCTTTTTCCCTCTTTGATCCTACACAAATGGCCACGTTAATGTACTGGCAATTTAGAAACAAATAATTCTTTATAATCGTTTTCCTTTGTATTCTCCAAATGGTTTTGGATTTTACCTTCTGTTTGGAAGACTGGAAAAAAATGAAAGACAAGTTGGTTAGAGTAGAAGAGAGTGAAAGAAGAGGAAAGTGTTGATGTTTGAAACAGATAAAAGAAGAAAAACCTACAGTAATTTGTTGCATGACTGTCTTGTCCTCGATTAATAAGTGTATCTCGTGTGCCTATGCTGCCATCTTTTTTTTTTTTTTTTCAAAGGTGCATCGTTGGTGGCCTAGAAGGCATGCTGGAGTTGCATACTAGATTTGATGCCTCCATTGGTTTTTATAATAAATGCATGTGTGCTATTTCAACTATGTTTACCAACTCCATTTGCTGGAACTTGTGGAACAAACGTAAGCCGTGGGATACAGTTTGCAACTAAGTGTGATTTAGCTATCAAAATTGGTTATTTAGTAAGCATATAATTGATTATGCCTTGCATATAATTAATTATATATTTTGTAAAATACATGACATATAATTGATTATATATTTTTTTAAAATATCTATTTTTTAAAAAATCTAAAATATAAGTTTATATATAAAGATAAAAAAAATATTTTATTATATTATTTATTTCATTTTATTTATTTTTTATTAATTAAATAACTTAAAAAATATTTGTATTTTTTAATTATATTTTATCTATTTCAAATAATATTAATTTTCACTCTATTTTATCTCATTTTATTACACTACCAAATAGGGAGTCAATGGTACAAATATCCATTGATGATGATATGATACAGGATCTCGTACACAACAACATCTTGATCTGGATCATGAATTGCGCATCTTTTATTAGATTTTATAAAACTGCAGGGAATCATCATCCGATGATAGCACTTGATAGGCCTACATATTTACAAGGCGTAGCAAAATAATTTATGTGAAGAAAGAACTTGCTTCGACTTGGATTCGGGACATTCTTTTAGTTACACACACAAAGTTTTTTTATACATTTTAAATTATTTCTACACCTTTTTCACTTTTTTATCTTCTTTCTCTTTCACATTACAATGTCTCTTTTGACAGTGATGACATATTGAGAGTTCTGTAATATATATCATACACTCTATCGACTTTTATTATTTTTCTTTTTATTATATCAAGTAATTTATGACACTTACATTTTGTTTTCATTTTTTTATTTTCAGATATTGAAAAGAGTTTATTTTATTGTCCACCAAACTTTTCCCATCTGTAATCTCTAAACTTGGGATTGGTGTAGATGTATGTTGAAGCATCTTTTGGTAGGTAATATAATAGCTAGCAAAAAGAGAGAGGAAGCAGACAAGTGTAAGAGAAGGAAGAAAGTAAAGAGGAGAAAAGGGGCATGCATGTCTGTGGTGAAAGGAGCATGCATAGGGTGCAATGCTTGACGTGCCTTCTGCTGACCCCCTAAAAGTAGAACAGCAAGCATGACCGTGACTCTAATGTTCATTAACGTGTTCGATCACTGCACCCCACCTTCCCCCCTTACCAACTACCATTTCTTCACACTGTCCCACCCCTAACTCCCTTCCAATGGCTAAGATATTAAATGATTTTTCATTTTTCAGGGAATCTTATTTTTAGATTTGGTATTCTATATCGTGTAAAAATATAACTTATTATTCAATTGATCCATGCATAGCGTAGCAAACCAATACTTTTCCTAACTGTTATATATTATTCAATTTTGGTCCTTCAGACACTGTGCTTATCAGTTTTGAATTATAAATAAACCGGAATCTTCGGAGTTCTTATAATAAATTGTTGCGAAAAGAAAAAAGAAGCGTGTTGACAAATACATCAGAAATACATGTGACTGCATTTCAGTGATTAGTATACCAAAATGCCACCTAGTCAACATGCAAAAATGACCATTGAGTCAAGTAGTCAAGCACTAGAGGACGGAATGCATGATAGTGACAAGGACAAGGACAAACCAAGTGTTTGCTGAGATTTCGATTCTCAAAAACTCATTATCAAACATGTATGATACCATTGTGTTTGCAACATCGCGAGTAACTTTCACATTAAATACGAGTTACTTGCACTTATAGATATGCACAGTAACATAGCATTTTGTGCCTGTTTATTTTTAAGTAAACGTCCGTTTACTGTCTATAAAATCATTTTTGAAAAAAGTAACTTGTACATAATTAGATCTGATCTTTACCAACATAATATAACATGATAATTTTATTATTTAAACATATTGTCAGATATTTGATTTCTAATTCATACATATTAAAAAATATCTGTCAAGAAAATTTAATCTCTTAGATTAACTTCAATATCTCTGATACTCGTGTCTCGAAAGATACTTGGGTTCACCAAAAGATTCGGTTCTTCATTTTTATTTTTTTTCCTTTCTAATACATATGTTTATGGGCGGATCATATACTGCGATGAAAGACCCACTATCCCATCAGTTAGTAAACAGCATGTTTAGATAGCCAACATGCAATGAACATAAGAAAGAGAGATGGCATATATACACGAGTGATCACATCCCTTCACGTTTTAACACCAGCTGGAATAAGAATATGAATTTGCTGAAAACCACGGATAGATTGCCTTCAACAAGTGAAAATATGCATATTTTGAACCATTCAGGATAAAAAGAAAGTTAAGTTACAATTCATTTTTTATCCATGACTTACATGAGTTTTGTTTTTTTTTTTTTTAACCTAAGATAACTCTGACAAAGTTAAGTATTGATATATCTTACTGTTGACATCTATTTAAGGTATTTATATATATTTTTTTAAATTATTCATTTAATTCTTATAATTGTACAAATTTTATCTTTTAATTTTTACACTTAAGTATCATCTATTTTAGTTTAGATAGCCAACATGCAATGAACATAAGAAAGAGAGATGGCATATATACACGAGTGATCACATCCCTTCACGTTTTAACACCAGCTGGAATAAGAATATGAATTTGCTGAAAACCACGGATAGATTGTCTTCAACAAGTGAAAATATGCGTATTTTGAACCATTCAGGATAAAAAGAAAGTTAAGTTACAATTCATTTTTTATCCATGACTTACATGAGTTTTTTTTTTTTTTTTTAACCTAAGATAACTCTGACAAAGTTAAGTATTGATATATCTTACTGTTGACATCTATTTAAGATATTTATATATATTTTTTTAAATTATTCATTTAATTCTTATAATTGTACAAATTTTATCTTTTAATTTTTACACTTA
>JAMLFT010004171.1:0-20210 GCA_026544285.1 Pachyrhizus erosus | reverse complement strand
TATATAAAGCCCCTCTCTTAAAACTAGTAAAGTTAATTATCTTATATGCATGCAGTGTATGATCTCTATGTTAGATATTACTAGTTTTTCACTAAATGATGTTATGAAGAGGTATTTATGTAGTATTTATATAACGCTCTAGCATTAAGACATGGAATAACCCAATAGTTCTAAGTGACATTAAGCCTGGAATATTACCAAATTTGGGGTGGCACTAAGCCTAAAGTGTCATCAAGTTTTGGGTGATACTAAGCCTCAAGTGGCACTAAACCTGGAATATCATGATGAGTGATTCATCTCAATATTATCCTCTAGGTATTAAAGTTAAGAGACATGAAATGAATTTTCATGGGGGCACTTACCCCTTTATCAATGAAAACTTTTCATTCTTTATTTCACAAACATTTTTTTTTTCATAAGGATCCTAGTCACAAGCATTTGAACAAAAAGAAGTGTCTAAAGCTAGTATAACCTCTTATAATTTTTTAGGAGCAAAGAAGATATAAATTTCAGTATACTAAGCAATTTGATAGTAAGATCATATAAATATAAGTATGAATGTAAATAAATAAAATTAAATAAACATAATATAAATTTAATAAACTTAAAAGTTGCACACAAAAAATCATACATTAGGCTGAAAACAAGTTAGAATAATCAAGGCAATTTTTTATGAGGAAAATCTCTAAAATAGAAAATTCAGTCTTTAGGATTGAAATTTTGTAGAGAGCTTCTCCAAAGCTTAATAAAACACTAAAATTATTTTTTAAATTTTGAAACTACCAAAATTCCTCAAATCTTGTCCTGTTCCATAGCCAAAGAGTACCTTCTCCATAATTTATTCCATCCTTATGTTTATCTTATCTAATTCATAGTTAATTATCTAAAAATAAAAATTCACTAATTTCACATTTTGTAGGATCCTTGTCAAGTCTATTTCCAACTAAAATTACATAGCAACTGTCAATCCATGCCAAAAAACAAGTTAATCATTTTTATCCCATAACAACACAATATCATGGTCAATAAGACATATTGTAGTATTGAATTTACTAAAAGTTGCAAAAAATTTAAAATGACATGAGACTAAAAGCATTGAGGAGAGGACAAATAGATCTACAATATTACATTCTATGAAGGTAGATAACAAAAGGAACAAGAGGTTTACCCATTTGGTTTATATAAGATTTGATCATAAAAGCTTGGATGTCACCTAAGAGAGTAGTCACGAAAAGAGTAGGTGGCAATAAAGTAAGAATGGTACTAGCTAGTTGGAAGCATTAGATGAAAAGAAACAAATTTTAATACTTATACTGAGAATTGACTTAACAATTTTAGGAGTAGAGAAAATAATAATAATAAAATCAATATAAATTTATTTTGACATAAAATATATAAAATTTAGGATATAATAAGATGAGCACAAAATAACTTTGAATACTAAAGTAGTTATTTAAAATATTAGAAATAACTATAACAATTATTTTAAAAAATGGAACTCATAAAGCAAATAACAGGAATTGTTACAACAACACTAATGTCTCTAGAATTTAATCTGGGTATATTACAAAACTAAGAATAAAATTTAAATTTTATTAAGATGGTCCATAAATATTAATATAATTATTTTAGAATTTGGATAATTTAGGAGATAGAATTTATGTTAATAACTTGACTCTTAAAGAGTTACAAAGTGTGTATTCCTTCTTTTATCAATTTGTGGCCATGAAGTTACTATAACATGAGTTACTCTTTACTCGTAAATCTTAATCTACTATCTACAACCTAACCATACTAATAATAACTACCTAAATATATATAAACATTTATATAATGTTATAGTAGCTTATAAACTAACATATTAAAATATGATGTTACAATACTAACAAATTTTAATGGCTTTTAATGATAAATAAGTAAAAATTATAATTATACTAAAATTTATAATAAGCTAGTATATTGTTAATATATTTTTAAAAAAATAGTATTTTTATAAATACAAATAAATTAGAACAACACAGACATATTTTAATAGGTTGCAATAATAAAAAATGACAATAACAATATATTTAAAAATAATAAGTCATTTAATATATCAATTCTAATTACTAAAATCGATGACTAATAATTTATTTTAAGTTTTATTATATTTAGATCAAGAAAAGCATTTATATTATCTCTAAAATTATTTTTGAATCAATTAATATGTATGTGTATATGTATTTTTCAATAAAAAATGATTAAATTAATTATAAATTATAATTAATTTTTGTTTATTAAAATTTAAATAATTTATATTACATGGATGCATATAATAATATATTTGCATTGTAACTTATATAAGGTTGGATTGAAATTAGTTAATGTTGATGGACATTATTTTGTATTAATTGAATTTTAAATAAAATATTTCAAGTAATTTATATAGATTAAAATGTTTTAAACGATTGAGTGAATTAATAGTCCAAATGAATAAATACACTTGACCTTTTAATATATCTCATAAATAATGCCTACACATGTTAATAAAATTTAATTTTAATTTTGATCATACAGTTATATTATTAGTAAATACATTTTATAACTATCAAGAAAGAAAAAAAATTAATGACTACTTTTATATATATTAAGAATATTTTCACTTACATTCATATATTTTCACCACTCAAATAAAAAAGAAAAGGAAAACTATCAATTAAACCTGTATTCATTAATAATATTTACATTTCAATATGAAAATTTAAGTAATAAATTGCTATCTTTCTTGAATTTAGCTTACCAATTAACTTTATATATCAAATAATAAAAATGATTAACTCCTAGTAAAAAACATCTTTGAAGGAATGTAAAATAATCTAGGCCATTTGAATTGTATGAAGAAGAGAAGAAAGTCATTCCTATTTTTTATTTTCTCAATACACTAAGAGTCTTTCATGTTTTGTAAAAAAAAAACAACTAATTATTCCTCTATATATTGTTTAAATCACCAAGTATTTATGTTATAAAGTTAGCATAAATCTTTCAAATTTTCTTAATTTATATATGATATAATTAAAATTAAATAACAACATATATTAATAATATCAATAAACAAAATCAACATAACATCTTGCAAAACTTTTTAATTTAGATATGACATAAAATTAAATTTAAAATATATTAATAATATCAATTAATTTTAATTAGTAGCAAAAGTTAATTAGTAGTATTAATTAATAAAAATAACATAAATCTCTTACAAAATTTGTTAATTAAATATGAAATTAAATTAAATTAAAAAAATATATTAATAATATCAATTAATTTGAATAATAATATATAGTCATCTAATTAATTTAAATGTCTAAACCATCAACGTTAAACAGGTTATAATCATCTTAATTATTATGATTATAATTTTTATGAATTAAAATAAAATAAAAAATTTAATGACATTTCAATTAGAAAAAATAATATAATCTTATCACCTGATATTTGTATATGTAACAAAACTTTATTTTATAATATATAATATAATAATAATAATTAATAATTGATTATATTTGTTAATAGAATAAAATATTTATTATTATAAATTTATTTATAAAATAAATTTATTATTTTTTACTATAAAAATTCATTTAGGATGTAATGGATCTTATTAATGTAATGAAAATATATACTTATTATACAAACCTTAATTACTATAATAAAATATAATATTTTGTTTTTGTAAATAAAAAATGATCTATATTTTAAAAAATAATAATAATAACTATGATATTACAACATTATATTTATCAATATTAAATTTTTTTAATATATAAATGATATAATTAATTTATCCTTATAATCACTAAATTCTAAACCCTAAACCATCAAACAATTAAAATCTCTTAAAAACTACCTACTATTATTTAACTTGATTATTTTTCAAAAAGTATAAAGAGACACAAAATATCTTTTCTCCTAATTATTAATAATTGAAGAGATGAACCGGTTTACCATTCACAATTAATGAAATTTATGCAAAGAATAATATTAAGAGAATATATACATTCATGTACAATTATCATATACCTTACAATTTAATACATACTCGAAATCAACTCCTTTAGAAGGTTCATTGGATGGACAACTTTAAGTTCACGTGCTCTACAATTATTATTTTCAACGATAGCCAACTGAGTTGAGTGAAGATTACGGAGAGGAGAAAATTTTTAACATCATCTTTTTGATCGGTTACAACAACAACATCTTTATTTTAGAAAAACATTCTTATAAATCACATTCATTTAAATTGATTAAATTAAATTAATTAATAACAATAAACATAGAATTCAATACAAAATAAAAACACATGTACTGTTAATGTCTCACAACTCCTAATTGCTCCTCCACAAAATGGCACTAATGTTGTAGTGAATGAGAAAATTGGACATCACATAAAAAAAAAAAAAACAAGATGTTCCTCATCTCTCGGCACTGTTCTCAACACCAAAACCTCAACAAACACTTTATATCCAATTTCAATTCAAACAGCTATGATGAATGCAACAAACGCCTAACAAACTAATTGCCATATGGGCATATCCAATTTGAACAAATTTTGGACGCAACTGAACTCTCTCTTCCCACGCATCCCTATCCTCTTTAGCATATCATCATGAAGTTATCATCTTCATCCTTTCTCCATGTTGGAACTAGAATTAGGACTCTCTCTAAATATAAATAAATAAAACATAAGATTAAATTATAATCTTTGTGTATCTTGACTTTTTGTGACTTCTTAGGTAGAAAAAATTTACATTTTAATTTCTATAAAAGAACTTTTTACTAATTAATGGTTATTATTCTTATCATATAATGATGTTACAATAAAGCTTTCTTTTAAAAGACTATCAGTATCTTTTACAGTTAAAGTCAGCAAAAAAAGAAAAAATATTTTACAGCAGATAATTTTACTTGAGCAATAAAATATTTAAATATTTAATATAATTAGATATTCAATTTTTAAATTAAAAATTATTTATTATGTTAGAATAATTTCATACCAAATATACGTTAGTATAAAAATTAATTTTTGTGTAAACACCAAGATAAAAATGTTTATATAAAGTTAAATATATGATTTTTTTATATGAAAAATTAAAGTGAGGAAGAATAAAATAAATAATCTGAGATGTCGAAAGAAAATCTTTTTTATTCATGAGTGAAATTCAAAAATCAAGTATGTACAGATTTTTTTTTACATAAAAGATAAAAATAAAGTGCATTTTAAATGTTTTTCCATTCTTCAGCCATGGTGAATATATAAATATATAAATTTAGCTAACAACATTATTATATCATTCTAGTATTGGAAGCTTTGCTAGAAGTTGATTCAGTGCAAAATGAGGATCGAGCAAGAGAGTGATGGAGTCTCCGCTTCCACAAAGCACCTAGTCTTTGCGTATTACGTCACTGGTCATGGTTTTGGTCATGCCACTCGAGTCACTGAGGTCTCTTTCACTCCCTCTCTCTATAATCGGCTCCTTTTCCGTTTCAGCTTCATTGTTGGCCAAATGGAGTGCTTGATATCTCATTCTTTTTTAAAAATTGAATTTTGTTTCTGGGTTTTCAGTTTTGGCCTTGATCATCTGATAAAAGAAAGTTCGACTTTTTTTGAGTGTGTCTGTTTTGTGGGGATATTTTTTTTTTTTTGTTATGTAATGTGAATTTTAATTTGGAATGAATGCGTAGGTGGTGAGGCATTTGATTCATGCGGGGCATGATGTGCATGTGGTCACTGGTGCTCCTGATTTTGTTTTCACCTCTGAAATACAGTCTCCTCGCTTATTCATTCGCAAGGTGCGTTTTTGATATTATTTTATTTTTATTTTATACTGTTTTTAACCTTTAAACTCTTTCTAATGCTATCTAAAAGGGGTAGTATTCTAAGTCTACTCAATAATTGATTTGATTGTTAAGGACGAAGTAATTGCTAAATGCATATATATTTATCGGGGTAGCTTGTGAACAGCTTCATGAATTTGGTGAAAAAGGATTGCTTAAGTTATGTGCAAAAAAAAATGTTGGAATTAGTCACGGTGGCTAAGGTTTGTTACATGTTTAGTGGAATTGCTTTTAACTGCATCATGATCTCAATCGCAATTGGGATTGTGATGATATGTTAGTGAGAATTTGTACTCTTTGACCTTCACTTCAGCACTTTATACAAGTGCAATGCTTTAATTTGTTTATCCATTTGTGTAAAATAGGTGCTTCTGGACTGCGGAGCTGTTCAGGCAGATGCTTTGACTGTTGATCGTCTTGCCTCTTTGGCTAAGGTATGGCAATTCCATTGCCTTTTGGATTATTTATAGTTGTAGAGCTTTGATGTAGATGCTTAAATGTTGCTTCTTTCTGTTGCTTACCCCTTGCTTTGTTTGTGGTTATGTTAGTATTCTGAAACAGCTGTGAAGCCCCGTGCTCAAATCTTGGCTCAAGAAACTGAGTGGTTGAACTCTGTCAAAGCTGACTTAGTGGTACATGAAATGTTCTTCCCTTTTTTATTGGAAACAAAAGTGAAAAGAGAAGCTGATAAGTAATTCATGATGTTTGGACTTGTAAAAGTTGAATTCAGGGGAAACTATTCTTATGAGAAAGAGCTGACAACCAGAGACAAAACAATGTTATGAATTTGATTTCCGCTTAGAATAACTCCAACACATTTGTTTGGGCTTTTGAAAAAGGTGGTTATAGGGATGTGACAAAAATTGATTATTTTTTTAGAGATTTCCTGCAACATTGAAGTAATTTTGCATTTGATTATAAATATAAAAAAGAACTTATGCCTTGAAAGGTGGCTTTTAGGTTGTTTGGATTTGCCAGTGTGAAAGAACTTTTCTTAAAAAAATAATTATGATAAAAGACACTAAGCACCTCTCAGAAAAATATATGAATAGGACAAGACTAATAATTTTTAAAATTCAGTAAGAATAATTTTTTCTGGAAAGAATTTTCCTTTTCTTTCTCACTACTTTCTCTCTTGTCTATACAAGTGATTATTTCATAAAGCTAGTCCTATCATCTTCTCAAAATAAATCTAAAATCTGGTTATTTTCAGATTCTACTTTATATATTTTTTTAAAAGCTTTTCCAAAAAAACTTAAAATATCTTAAAAGTGTTTTTTCAAAGAAAACTACTTTTGTTTGCAAAATAATAAGTGAATAACCTATATATTATACATGGTGCATTCTTGCAATGCTAATATGAGAAAACAGGTCTCTGATGTTGTCCCAGTTGCGTGTCGAGCAGCAGCAGATGCTGGCATTCGCTCTGTTTGTGTGACCAATTTCAGGTAACTTATGTAGATTGCTATTTCCCTTCTTAATTCTATTTGTTTTTGTTGCTTGCAGTAATTGGTAAAGGGAAAACCATTATAGTAGGAAGCCATGCTGTTCACCTATGATGCTATTGTGATAATTTTGCTGACAAAATTAGTTTAATGAATTTTCTGTATCCTTTCATCTCAGTTTAAGGTCTTTATTTTTATTCTTACAAATGCATGCCAGGTATCAATTTTAAGTTCCTTTTGGGGATATATATATATACATATACTTTCTAGTTCATTGCTGAAACTAGGCTGTGTTGTAGTAACCAAAACTTTAAATGTAAATGGATGTCCAAGAGTGATTGTTTTTGTTCAGAACCCATAATTACCCTTGTCTCATTGTTTGTGATTTCAGTTGGGACTTCATCTATGCAGAGTATGTCATGGCTGCTGGACTTCATTATCGTTCAATAGTTTGGCAGGTAACAACAATCTTCTTTATATAGGAAATCATCTTGTTCCATATGTTTGTTCCTTGAGAGAAATGTTAGAAGTTGCTGATTGTCTGCTTTGTCCAAGATTTCGGAATTTTTGGCTCAGCATTAGATCACTTGTACAAAACTTGTGACATATATCTATATTTTATTTAATACTTAATATTTCTCAGCTATCAAGGTTGAAGAAGAACATGACAGAATTCACAAATAAATTGAGGCTTCCTTTCTGCATTTCCTCCTCATTTCTTGACTGTATTAGTCATTAGTAAATACATCTCACAATTAATGTATAAAGTGATTTTCTACTTTGCCTTTATCAAAATTTGAAATTTTCAAACAAACCTGAAAATGAAATGAATCAGAATATTTGGAAGTCATCTATGCTTTTAATTTGCAAAGCTAATGTGATAATTGTTAAGATGCCACACTTTGGCTAGGAATATGGCCTAGTCTGTTTCTAACAATAATAATGAAGCATAACAATAGCCTGAATGGAAGTAAAACTTTTAAAATGGAAATTATGCTTCTACTTTTGTCTTTATCCAATTGCTATGCTTTATGCTTGAAAATGACAAATAAGTGTTGTTGAATATACACTGATGCAGATAGCTGAGGACTATTCTCATTGTGAGTTCCTTATCCGCCTCCCGGGATATTGCCCAAGTAAGTCAATTTTAATATAATTTCATGACAATAACCTAACAATATTTGAATGCCCACCAAAATCTGGCGATGAGAATAGTTAACTAGAATTTGGCATCTCTAATATTTGCAGTGCCTGCTTTTCGTGATACTTTTGACGTTCCTCTGGTAGTGAGGAGGTTGCACAAATCTGCAAAAGAGGTACTACCTTACAAACCTCTGGATCTATTTGATAGCATGATTTATCTCCTAATCTGAGCTTGTGTTTTTCCTTGTTGAAGGTGAAGAAGGAACTTGGGGTAACTGATGATGTGAAGTTAGTTATTCTCAACTTTGGTGGGCAGGTGATTACCTAGATCTCATCTACACTTTCAAAGACCAAACCTTGATAGTTTTTTTTTTTGGGGCAGGGGGGCAATGGCTTCTAACAAATGCTTGCACTCTTCTGTCTCATTTTGCACTTATTATTGTATTGTTCATGTATTTGAATTGTGGAATGCTGCAATGGTATATTATGGTCGAGTGATGTGCTTTTATTATCTCATCTTAAGTATCAAAGGCAAAACTGTGTGCTGTGCTTATTTCCATTGTTGTTCTTCTAGTTTTTCCACAATTATCTCCTCTTACCATCATTATTTTGCCATAAAATAAGTTTAAATTAAAATCTCATGAATATAAATCTGCTGCTATATTTATGTTCAATTCAGGCTAATGTTGACATTTTAAATTTATTTTTAAGTGTTCAAGACTCTATCTGCTTAATCCTTTTGCAACCTACATCAGTTAAGCAGCCTTGTTGTATAAAATAAACTCCATGCATACTCACTCACTCACAGTGTTTCCCACACTTTAATAATTTGTGTCAACAAACTCTCCTATGATGCTTAGTCTGTTATGTGAGAGACTATGAATGATTTTATATCTCAAACATACCTCCTCATACACAAGAGCCCTTCGGGCTTAAAGAGAGGACAATGTACATGCCCATTTTACTGTCTTGAAATTCAACTTCATTTAGCATATGTATGGTATGCACAATAGCTAAAGGAAAGAATAGAGGGGATTGGAAAGAGAGAAAACCACCTGTTTTCCTTCATTTGGTTCTTCAAAAAATGAGAACGAATGATTAAAATGTGGGTGGGATCCACAAATTGACCAATCTCCCCAAAACAGAGAGAAAAGGAGAGAGAAAGATGTTTTTAACATTAAATGCCCAAAATACCTTTTTTTGTTTAAATTATTATCTTTTTATATGTATAGCCACAGATTTTACCATATTACTTGTAAATTTTACTCTTTTATGGATTTTGTGTTGTGGAACTCTACTAAACAGAGTCACTTCCATTATCTGACTTCTGCCTGCCTCTATAATGTCTTGTCTCCAGCCATCAGGATTGAAGCTAAAGGAGGAATTCTTACCGCCTGGCTGGTTGTGCCTGGTACTTATTCAACCACTCTGCTTATCATTGTCTCATTTAAAATGTTTGTTTATTGAACTTGTGAATTATTTGGTGATGTCTTACTTTTATGATCCAGGTTTGTGGTGCTTCAGAGACTGTGGACCTTCCACCTAACTTTGTAAAACTTGCAAAAGATGCATATACACCAGACATTATTGCAGCATCTGACTGTATGCTTGGTTAGTATGGCGCTTGAATAGTTGCAACTTGCAAAGCTGTATTAAATGAAAGAGTTATACTAATTGCTTTTTGTTATTTTAGGAAAAATTGGATACGGCACTGTTAGCGAGGCCTTGGCATACAAGTGTCCTTTTGTCTTTGTACGTAGAGATTATTTCAATGAAGAACCTTTTTTGAGAAATATGCTTGAGGTATTCTATTGACTTTCTCCATGTTAGTTTTTTTGTCTTCAATGGTTTTTATATTGACTGGCTTTGAAGGAATTATCTATTTTTTAGCATTATCAAGGTGGTGTTGAAATGATTAGGAGGGATTTACTGACTGGTCACTGGAGACCTTATCTTGAACGTGCAATAAGTTTGAAACCCTGCTATGAAGCAGGCATTAACGGTGGTGAGGTACCCTCTTTTTCTTTTATCAATTGACTCTTCAAAAACTATTATGTTGTGCCACTGGATTTATTTCTGCAATTTCATAAATTTTTATTTGTTGTTTTTTCTTTAGCTCTTAAGGATTGGTGTGGGATAAAGAAATGGCTGGTCGATAATAGAAGTAGGGGATGGACTCATATTGAAGAAATACAGTGTCTAAGAATCAAGATAGTATGTCTAATTTATTATTTTAGGAATGGCAGAAACTTTTAACTGAAACTCCCTTAAGAATCAAGATAATATTTGTTATTCCGTGACCATGAAGTATCTGTTTCAGTAATGAACTGAAACTGCCTTTAAAAGGGAAACCACAATTTACGAGGTAACGTTAACATAGTTCTGCCAAAGTAAAAAAGAATCTCCAGTGAGCAAAGAGAGTTTGTAATGGAGATACAGAGTCAAAATCAGCTGAACCATGCATATTTGATCCCAAAGGACCCAGTTGTAGTGTAACTTATGTAAGTAAAAGCCAATTCTTTGGTCTGGTCCTTCTTTGGGATTATCACAAGCCACGTACCTTCAAATATTAATTAATTAAGTAGTTGCTAAATACATGTTTTCCTGTCTAAATATCTGCCACTCCATAAAAGCCTTTACTGTTCTTTTTCCTGTATTGCTTTAGGTATTAATTGCATCCTGCTTAGTATTGTATGTATTTGATGAATCAATAAATTGTTGAATCCATAGATATCAAAATCTTACAATTCACAATTCAAATCTTACTATTCGGTAAAATTTGGTTACTACTGGTTTGTATCTTAAGATGAATTTTAAATGTCTTTTTATCTTAAGATACATGAATGAATCTATGCAATTTCGTATCAACGATACAAATCCCACGATTCAACGGTTCATTATTTTTTTCATTTTTTAACTTCTCTTTCACCAATTCTTATAAAAAAATTGAAAACTCATTTAAGTTTAAATTGTTAAATGACAAGGAATTGAAGGAACACTTTTGAACTTATCATATTTGATTTGATTATTCTACTACTTCATCTATCACTCACTCATTCAATGCATGTACTTTATTAAGCTATTTAATTACTTTGTTTTCATTATTGTAAAATAAAGGCTTCACAAACTCAGATATAACTGGTAATTTTGTTTATAAGACATCTGGTTGAGTGGCTTTAACTATTCCTAGTTCATATAACATGTATATGATATATATGAAATAAATTTTCATTGTCTCTGAATCTTATGATTCAATACAAATTATGATTCATGATTCAAAAATTAGCTCAACGATTCACAATTCAAATCTTGATTTGATAATCTGTGTAAATGTTGTTAAAAGTGACCTTAAATTGACTAACTGGGAAAGATCTTGATATTTGATGGCCAGTTCTTCTGCTCATATATATACATAAATATTTTTATTTATGTCACTTTGTAGCTTTTAAACAGTTCTAGCCAATAGATATATGATGCAGAATTTTGAGGAATACATCTGTCATTCCTGTGCTTTTAGGTTCTATATTTGAATTTGTTGGTGATAATGGTTAATGCCAATTAGGTTTGTAATCCCCACTAGAATTTTGAATAGAAAATCTTGAAAGCTGCCAGTATTTTGAATTTATCTGATAAGTCTTTTATAACAATAACACCGACAATATTTAACTCAGCATTGTCATTGCCAGTAATTTTAATTTTTGGGATGGATTTTCCAACCTCATCAACTATCTTTGTAATTTAGCTGAAATACTAAAATGTTTGTCATTTTATTGAATGCTAATCATCTACCAATTAGTTCTATGTCATCATTGAAGTTTTCAATTATTTCAAAAGAATTGATAGTTTTTTTCATAAAACATTTGAAAATGTAGGTGGCATCCCACATCCTGCAGGAGACGGCTTTCGGAAAAAATTATGCATCAGATAAGGTAAATAACTTCTGAATGCGATTCATTGCAGCATTGGCTTTTGTTAATTTTGTCGAGCTTCTGGTTACTCTGGTTTCATGAAGATATAATAAAGGTAATAAAATTTGGATTTTCATTTTAATTTTGACTCAATAATATCTAGCTTAGTGGGGCAAGAAGATTGCGTGATGCCATAGTTCTTGGATATCAACTCCAAAGGGCAACTGGTCGAGATATTACAATCCCAGAATGGTATACGACTGCCGAAAGCCAACTTGGCCCCTCAACACCCAGTTCCCCCGTGGATGATGGAATATTTAGCTCGTGAGTATCACTTCACTTCTCAAGGGTATATTTTTCTTTGTTGTTTCCTAATAAGAGACAATATAACTGCCTGCTTATTATATTCTTTCTTCAGGTACTTTGAAAACTTTGATATTCTTCATGGGGATATTCAAGGACTTCCAGATACTGTGGCATTCTTACAGAGTCTATCTGAATTACAGGACAAGCACACAAGACGGGAGCGTAAGGCTGCGGCTAATCTCTTCAATTGGGAGGTGTTAATCATTTTGTGTGAAAATCATTTCTTTATAAAATCTTTCTTCTCGACTAAGAGCACTCAATGGATACAAGCAATCTTTTTAAAGATATAATAACTGAAGAAACCACATTACTATGACACTATACTTCATTATCTATAAAATTCAAATGCTTATGCTTTTGCTGTTTGTTTTTTCACTTTTGACTTTGTTCTATTCATGTGACAGGAAGAAATTTTTGTGACAAGAGCTCCTGGAAGGTTAGATGTTATGGGTGGCATTGCTGACTATTCTGGAAGTCTTGTGCTGCAGGTTGAATCTATCTCCCAAGTGTTTTTCTGTTCAATGCATTTGATCCATATTGTTTTGACTGTTAACTTCTTCTCGTACTTTGACATCTATGATAATACATTATTATAGACTTGATGCTCTAAAGTTTAATTTTAGTGAATCCTACTTATACATGCAGTAGAAGGATATGATATGTTTATATTTAAAAAAAAAAAGTTAAACTGGGATAAGGAGTTGTTAGTTTGATAAAATACTTCAAGACTTCAGGGTTTTATGTGTGTGAGTGTGAGTACATGTGTGCATATACGTTATTGTTAGAGGTATCATATCCAATCAGACTCAAAACAGCTATTATTTTCATTTTCTATTGCAGACACAACTTAATGAGAAGTCTGTATATATCAAATAGAATAATGGCCTTACTGAGTGCTGACACTAGTAAGCAACATTTCCAGGGGAACTTATATATTGATTGTCAAAGGTCTAAACAGAGCAGCTTTCTTGTACATTCTTCCTAAAATTGATGTTTTGTAGTTTTCACATTTAAAAGAGAACTCGTGCTAATTGTAGAGATACTAGTGCCAGTTGATAGTAATTATTATCATATACCTGTACTGCTGTTGTACTACTGTACTAAATGCACACTACTACTCTCATTATATATGTCAAGTTCCAACTATGTTAAAAGTCTAAGTTGCTAGGTGGAGGCTTATAAGTTTTATATTTCTAAAAAAAACAGAGATGTACAGTGCTAAACATTGACATATGTTTCTATACAATCAATTTAGTCTGAAAATGTTACAGAACTGTCAAAGTTATTCACTAAATTTTTAAACAACTACTCACTCTAGCCTTTTTCTTCCTTTTCTTTTCACTCTTCTTTAGATGCCAATTAAAGAAGCCTGCCATGTTGCTTTGCAAAGAATCCATCCAAGTAAACATAGGCTGTGGAAACATGCTGAGGCTCGACAGAATGACAAAGGGGGAAATCCAACTGCTGTCTTGCAAATTGTACGTTAGAGAACATGTGACATTTCTATATACTATCAGTAACAGTGACAACTATTGATTGGAGTTTGTGTAACAGTGAAGCATGAGAAGTGAATAATGCATTAATGTTGATGATAAAATTACATGCATTATCTGGATATCTTATTGTCCTTGCAGTTTTAGTGATAATAACGATTTTCTGAATCTGGATCATGTCAGGTATCATATGGCTCAGAATTGAGCAATCGTGGTCCAACATTTGACATGGATTTGTCCGATTTTATGGATGAAGACAAGCCAATATCATATGAGAAAGCAAAGAAATACTTTGCTCAAGATCCTTCCCAAAAGTGGGTAGCACTTGTGCATGAATTTATATGATTATGGCATGTCTGACATTTTATTATACTAATATGATTGACTATCACAGGTGGGCAGCATATGTTGCAGGGGCAATTTTGGTCTTAATGACTGAATTGGGTGTTCAATTTGAAGATAGTATCAGCATGCTGGTACCTCCTGTTCTCTACCTATGTTACTAATTCTTCATTTTAGCAAATAAAACAAAATATTGTAGTGAATGCTTAGAGAATTTTCCATGAGTTTTGATAACATAATTGCCTATGAGTTTCATTTTCAACTCATTTCTTGATGGAAGTATCATGCCTCTTTTATTGCCATGTTAAAACATTTGTCGTGGCCTATAATTGTGCCCCTTACTCTATCTCTATATTTTTTAATTCTATGATGTAGACATTGTAAACAAATATGTAGGTTTCATCTGCAGTACCAGAAGGGAAGGGTGTATCATCTTCTGCATCTGTGGAGGTTGCTAGTATGTCTGCTATTGCAGCTGCTCATGGTAATCGTGCTTTGTCTTAATGTTCATTTTTCAACAATGTTCATGGTAAACTCTTCCATTATTTTTGGACAGTTCATTGTTTTTTCTCAAGGAGTAAAATTAATCTTCTGCTAGACCAAGAAGTTTCACAAAGGAGATCACTTTGAACAACTGTTCTTTCTCTTATATCAAAAAGAAAAACTTCTCTTTTTTCTGATCTTGATTCTGTTTTGATCTTCACTGAATGCTTAAATAGGTCCAATTTTTGTCCATTGATTAAAATATTTTCCATCTTTATAACTCAGGATTAAATATCAGCCCAAGGGATCTAGCCATACTCTGCCAGAAGGTTGGACTTTATGCAGTACTCTGATGAATATTGACCTCGTATGATTGTATATTTTATCTTTAGCATGTGTTGTCCGATTGATGTAATTTTAATTATTGTCTTACAATTTTCATCAGGTGGAAAACCACATTGTAGGAGCTCCATGTGGTGTCATGGACCAGATGGCTTCAGCATGTGGTGAAGCCAACAAACTTCTTGCTATGATTTGCCAGGTGTGCATCATTACAAGCTATCAAAAACAATATTTTCTTATTCTTTAAACACAATATCATGGTAGTGCTCGTTATTGATGCAGCCTGCAGAGATTGTTGGCCTTGTTGACATTCCCAGCCATATCCGTGTCTGGGGAATTGATTCTGGTATAAGACACAGGTTGGTACCCTATCATTATCTGCAAAATTTCCTGCATACATCTTTTTCTGTTGTGGCCATTAGTTTGGGTTTCTAATAATTAATTTTAAGAAAATAGAAGCCTGCAATCAAAAGTTAGATTTTATCAGGCTTTGGTCCGACCACATGAGTGTTTTGAGGCTAAAGAGGTGGTGATTTCAAGCTTTTAGGATGAGTTGGTTGTTGATGGAGTGGAGCCTAATAACATTAACAAAATTCAATAAGACTCCTGGGCTACAGCTCATATCCAGCAAATTAAGGAATTAACCTAAAATCAGGGACCTATTAAGTTATTAAAACTACTATCTTTAGTTTGTATGCTTCATCACTAGTAGATCTAGAATCACAGTTTTATACGTAAGTTTTGTTTCAGAATGTTATGTTGTGTGGACCTATTAACCCCAGGATGACAAAGATGTTATCCTACACTGTTTGTTTTTCTGTTACTGCCTTATGTTTCTGTTCAAAATTCTTTATTTATATTTGTTTCTGGCATACTTTCTGCTTGAATTTCCAATATCATTTCAATGTAGACAATTTTCTGCAATGTTTATATACATTTTAGGTCTATTTTGTGTTTGTACAGTTTTCAGATCTAATATAGATTTTTATCAACTATTGTCCAACTTGTAGTATGTGTATATAGTGACAGTATGTAGCAACTTGTAAATCATGTTAGGGTTCTTTCATCTTTGATCTGTTTATGTGATTATTGTAATTTTCATGAAGGTATGTCATTTGGACATATGAGAATAATTTATGAGCCTAAACCTAACTGCTTAAGTTTTTTGGATAGTTCTATCCTTTAACAAGAATATCCTGTTCTAGTCCTCCTTATTCTATCTTCAATGTTCATGAACTATCACATGTGTTGTCTATTTTAGTGTTGGAGGTGCAGACTATGGTTCTGTTAGAATTGGTACCTTTATGGGTATGAAGTTGATAAAGGCCAAGGCTTCTGAGGAATTGTCTGAGATGTGTGCTGCTAATGGGTTGAACTATGATGAAGTGGAACAAGATGATATAGAACTACTTAAACGAGAAGCCTCCTTAGATTACTTGTCTAATTTGCCACCTCATAGGTAAATCCTTTTTCTCCTTTACTTAAAATAGGTTGGCAACTTATCATGAGTGGATTATTATGGAAGATAAATTACATCTGCATTCTGCATATAGAATACTACGATTACTTTTTATGCAATGGCTTTTTAGGAGCAAGATTAATTGGTCTTATTATCTGTTAATTGAATCATTATTATGCTTTACATTATATTGGCATTTTCAATTTTTTCATCAAGTTGCCCTTTTAGATACCAGTAACACTTCTTAAATCTTTAAGTTAATATATTATTCATTTTTATTTGCAGATTTGAGGCTCTTTATGCTGAGAAAGTTCCTGAGTCCATTGTTGGTGAGACATTTATGGAGCAATATCAAAATCATAATGATCCTGTAACTGTTATTGATCCGAAGCGTACTTATGGAGTTAGGGCTCCCACAATGCATCCCATCTTTGAAAATTTCCGAGTCACGGTTAGGACTTCATTAAAGAATTTAATTAGTTATAAGTAACTGATAATTTGTTCTAATAGTTGCATCCTTTTGCCCTATTTTGTATAAGTCTTAGTAAAATAGTGCTGTGGTAATTTGACACTTCAGAAAATTTATCTTGATATTATTTTTGCAAAGTTAATTATGTAGTCAAGCCAGTGTATAAGATTCTACAACTCAGTCATATATATTTGCCAAATAATTATTATATTTTATAGATCATAGGGCGTGGTACACTGTATGTTTGAATGCTTTGTCACACAAAATCTAAAATTTTTAAGAGACAATGACTTGCTTAAAACATGGTAACTTCTACCTATTATCGTGAAGTAATTACATTTCATGTTTCCTGGTATAAATATTTAATTTTAATTAATTCTCCTCCATCATATGGTGTGCAGACCTTCAAAGCACTTCTAACATCTGCAACTTCAACCTATCAGCTTTCAGCCTTAGGAGAATTGCTATATCAGGTGCGTCTACAGCTTCAGTTGATCAACTTACTTTCCTGATTTTTGTACACCGTTGCAAAAGTTATAATGAAACTGAAATATAATTTTGGATGAACACTTGGTTAATATTGGTTTTGGGTCTTAATTTTAGTATTTGAAACTATGTTTTTTTGCATATTATGAACAATTGTCTTGTCCACGATAAAGTATTCACTTTCTTTTAACGTGTGTAACAGGAAGATTAGAAAAATTAGTTAGATGTCTGTATTATATACTGTTAATTAGGTTAAAATGCAAATTAACAGGCTTATTACATGTTTGATAGGAAGGTATTTTCTTGTCCCCTTTTTTGAACATAAACGTTGGTATTGGAATTGAAGAATACCGAACTATAAAAGGTGAAAAGTAATTGAGTTTAACTATCATTTACAGTGCCACTACAGCTACAGTGCTTGTGGACTTGGCTCTGATGGAACAGATAGGCTTGTACACATAGTGCAAGAGTTGCAGCATAGTGCAGCATCTAAATCTGAAGGTGGGACGTTATGTGGAGCCAAAATAACTGGTGGTGGTTCAGGTGGAACAGTTTGTGTAATTGGCAGAAACTGTCTCAAGAGCAGTGAACACATTTTTGAGGTATTTTTGTTTTATTTTATTATGAATTCAACACATTATTGATTATTATAACTAAGAAATATTTAATATCTCTTTTGGATAGCAGTTAAGGAAAAAAATTTTAGGGTTAAATATATTAGTAATCCTTGCTAATAGGGAAATGTTCGTTTGGTCCATATAAAAAAAGTCATTTCCTTTTGGTTGTTCATTTTTGGAAAGGTGTCATGCATGCTCCCTATTTCGAAAAATGGGAGTCAAAAATGAGACGAGTTTTTGCCAAGGGTAAGGACTACAACTAACATTTCAAAAAATGAGGGATTAAAAGGAGACGATTGTTTAGGACTAAAAGTAAACATTCTTCTATTTATACAAACTAAAAGTAAACATTCTTCAATTTATACAAACTAAAAACATATTTAACTCAACATTTTATCATAACGACGGGGGATATTGTTTTTATGGCAAAATTTTATTATCATATAGTATTTTACTATTTTAATTGAATTACTGTAAAAAAAGTCTAGCATAAAAAATTTTCATGAGGGGAAAGAAACATTCTTTTCCACTATGTTTCTTCCTTTACTTCCATTTCATTCTTATACAACTTAAAACAAAGCCTTAGTAAATGAGATTTCATGAAATAGTATTAGTCTGAATCCTGCAACAAATTTTGATGCAGGTTCAGCAGAGGTACAAGAAAGCTACTGGTTATTTGCCCTTCATTTTTGAGGGTTCATCTCCAGGTGCTGGAAAATTTGGGTACCTAAAAATACGCCGTCGAGCTACCCCTAAAAAGGCTAACGCCAGTGAGGATGATGGTGCAGTCACCCCGGAAAAGGCTAACGCCAATGGGGATAATAGTGCAGTCACGGTGGAGAATAACTGTTGATCGTGGCTTATATTTAATCACCTTAGGAATTCTCTTTCCTTTGTGATCTTTCCCTAGAACATGTATAGTATTGGTTAAATTTTGAACCATTTCAATCAATTATTAACTTTTTAAAGTACTTTCTTTGATGATTTTTTGTTACAATTTATGGCCAGGATGGAACTTGGTGGCATGTTAGAATATCTAAACTGTGAATAGATAATGAACAAATCGTTATGTAGGAATAGTTGGATATGTGATATTCTGAATTTGAAGTTTCCATTTACTTGGTGTTTCAGCATGTGCACTTTTTTTCTTGACAGTGTTAGCGACACTTTCTTATTCCAGCGGATCAGAATTGTTAGAAACCAAATGGAAATTAACATAAAACTTTTGAGTGGAATAAAATGTGCAAAAAAGGTGGTTAAAGTTACGTGAATCATTACTAGATCTTTGGTCTACTGTTATTTTTCAAGTGGAGTCTTAGTAATTTTAACATACCTTTTATTATTAATTAAAATTGATTAGAAATTATGAAGAAAATTTATAAAATTAAGAGAGGAACTTATATATATATATATATATATATATAGAAGGGTCAAATATGATTTTAATCTTTTAAATTTGGAGTTTATTTTAGTCTTCTAAATTTAAAATTAATTTTTTAAATATTTTTAATTTTACAAAAATGATTGTTTTAGTTTTTCTGTCCAAACACATTATTAGAGATTTTGCTCACTAATGAATGAATTACACGTCATTTTACATGGTAAATTATTCTGATTTTGTGTTCTTGTCATGTGTATTTTTTAAAAAAGTAAGCTTTAAGGTAGAGAGACTAAATAAGGTTTTGTTTTAAAAAAGATTATCAGATAAAAAAGTTAATTTTAAATTTAAAGAATTAATAATAAATTTATTTTAAATTTAAGAGATTAAAAATATATTTAAATT
>JAMLFT010004170.1:0-20211 GCA_026544285.1 Pachyrhizus erosus | reverse complement strand
ATAAAATTTAATAAAAAAATATAAAGAGATAAAAAAAGAAATTTACATGTGTGATAAAACAAAAATAAAAAAAATCCAACCTAAATTGTGATTGGATTAATAATTAATAAAACGAGATAGAAATTTTTAAATAAATAGTTGTTCTTTTCAAATCAATATTATTTAATCAATTTTTTTTGTCAAAAATTGAAGATAAAAAAAGTTGATTATAAGATAAACTAAACTGAAATTCAGATTGTATTATCTTCAAGATTAACCTACTAGCAATTATTCAAAAGATTAGCATAGTCACTTACTATTTAACACGTCAACCGCCATCGTTCTGCCATAAACCCTAAACCCAAACAAGCCGTTATTCATTCTGCCTCTCGTCTCCCCCACCACTCTCACAACTACAGAGGGCGACGCTATTGCCATGGATTCAACGGAGTTGAAGGTGTGTGAGCTATTGAAGGAAGTCAACGTAGACTACTCACTTCAGTTCTCTAAGCTCGTCGACGACACCGTTTCCGCCATTAAAACATCTATCGATAAAATCCCCGACGATTTTAAGGTCATTATTCTATTCGCCTTCTTTCACTCTCCTTTGATTTTCAGTGCGTTCAACGCTGACACCTCTCAATGCGCGTGAATTTGCAGGTAACTGCTGATTTAGCATCGCGCTTTGTTACGGACATTGGCGCCGATAAGGTCGAGTTCAAGTTTAAGAAGCCAGAGTTTATTAAGATTGGTGGAAGTTACTCCATACAGAGTATTGCGAAGCCTGAAGTTAATGTTGATCTTATTATCAGGTTACCTAAGGTACTATCATCAGAATAAAGAAGAACGATGACCGAACTTATATATTAGTTAATGTTTAATTTAATTTATCAATGGGAGGTGCGTGTTTCGATCTTTGTAACTGTTTTTACTTGTTTTCCTGTTTTGCTAGGAATGCTTCCACGAGAAGGATTATTTGAATTACAGATACCATGCCAAGAGGTGTCTCTATCTCTGTTTGATGAAAAAGTATCTGGAGAAGTCTTCATCTATTGGCAGGGTCGAATGGTCCACTCTACAGAATGAAGCGAGAAAACCCTTGCTCATTGTGTACCCAGGTTTGTTAGCTTCGCAATTTAATTCTAGTGTCTTTTGAAATAATGTCGGTGTTGCTAACAGAGAAAATAATTGCAGCTGCAAAGCTTGTTGATGTTCCTGGTTTTTTTGTAAGAATTATTCCGTCAGCCAAGGCTATATTTAGCACAGCGAAGTTGAACCTGAAGCGCAACAACATTCATAATTTGAGTAATGGTCTGTATTTACAATACCTTCATTCTGTTTCTCCAAGGTTTTTGCTTCTTTTTTTTGATACAGACTATTGATGATTGATTGTTTGATTTCCCGAAGGGACTGCTCTTCAGGCTACACCGAAGTACAATTCTAGTATTCTGGAAGACATGATTATAGAGGATGGGGAGTTTATCAACAACTATTTTCTTGGATGGAAGGAACTAAGAGAGGCTTTAATCCTACTTAAGGTTTGGCATATGATTTTTTCAAGGGTATTTATATGTGGGATTCAATGAATAATAGTTATACAATGGAACACTGAAACTATTGCTTGTCTTCATTGATTTAGGTTTGGGCTCGACAAAGAAGTTCAATATATGTTCACGATTGCCTGAATGGCTTTTTGATTTCTGTCATTTTGGCATATCTTGCTTCTAAGCAACATATTAACAATTCAATGAAAGCAACTGAAATAATTCGCGTCACATTGAACTTCATTGGTATGTCTATAGATTCTCATTTGCAGTTGGGTTCAATTTGTTCAGCTCTTATCATGTTAGTCTACTAAGATTGGTCTGTTATGAGAGTGAAGCTGCTTATGTTGGTGAATTATGGTTGTCAACACATATATACTTACACAGCACCAAGTTTTTGGGTAATATGTTGTGTGCACGATACACATCCCTTTTTTTCAATAAAATGCTATAAAACATTTTTGTAGCTCTCTTATAAGAATTTAAAATCTTTTTCTTTAACAAAAATGCTATGGAAAACAAATGCATTACTGTGTTTGACTTTTATTTTTTGTGTTCTCGATGCATTATTGTTGTTTCACTTCCTTAGTGTATTTGGTTTATGAGTTCTGTAATAAAAACCAAAATACCTTTTCTTTTCCTTCCAAAGGAATTACAAAAAAGCTTTGCTACCATTTTCAATTTCTTACTGAATTTGTGGGCAATTTGGCTACTGGCTTAAAAATTAGCAAAGACTGGGAATAAGGATTTGATATGTATTTTCCCACAATAGATAGGTATTTATTAATGGTATTGGTTTTGCAGCCACCTCAGAGTTGTGGAACCGAGGGCTCTACTTTCCGAAGGAAGGCCAGAGCAATATTACAAAAGAGGTCCTGATCTCTACTTGTTTTTTCTTTAATTATTGCTTACTTTTGTAATTCTATTTTTTGTATCATTTGCGTTCATTTTTCATTTATTCTTCATTCTTTTGTTTTGTTGATTTGGTGGTTGTTTGATAAAGCTAATTTGCAAAAAATAATTGCTTATTTTTTTAAAGCACTTTCAAAAAACTGAAAAAAACCCATTATTTCTTCAAAATAAGCTGAACTTAACCCACACTAGATTGGTGCAAACTTTTAAATAAAATCATTTTCGGATAACGCAGTATAAAGCTTTTAATTGTTCATTAACAAGAAGCTTCATTATATTTCCTATTGCTTGGACACTAGTATTAATCATGAATGGATGGAAAATTTTATCTGCTCCCTTTATTAAGTACTTTCTTTATAAGTTCTCTCTTTTTGCATTTTGGAATAAGTTTCCTTTTATTGTCAGTCCTCCATCATTGTCTTTGTGACGCATTTGCAATGTTTCTCACACAACATGCTATGTTTATTACATTGTTTGCTGTTTATTTTTATTCTCATGCAGTGTGTTATGTTCACTATTCCCATTTGCAGCAAAAGATGCAACTTAAAGAGTCATTTCCAGTAGTCATATGTCATCCATTTGGAGGATTCAATTTGGCTTGTCGAATGTCTAGGCTTGGTTTTACTCGGGTACTCATGGCCAGCACGTCAACTTGTTTTTTATAATATTATAAATTATAAATATTGTTGTACTCATTTTGATCATATATTATTCAGCTTCAAAATGAGGCTACTTTGACACTTAGGTGCATGGATAAGTGTAGAGATGGTGGATTTGAGGAAGTTTTTATGACCAAGATTGATTATGCTGTCAAATATGACTATTGTATGAGGTAATATTTCATTCAATGTTTATTTGTCATTGACAATGTTTGAGATAGTATTATAGGAATGCTTTCTTCCCAATTACGACTTGAAATTTTCAGTGTGCTTTACTTTAGTTATAATCTCACTAGCATTAGATGTAATAGTGAGCTGCAAGCAGAACTTGGAAATAAATGAAATTTTTAGATGTATAAAATTGAAGTAATAATATTAGACATCATAGTTCGATTTTAAGTAGCTCTTCAAAAGCAGGTAAATAACAAAATAAGGAAATCATTATTTACATGACTTGCAAAACCTGAGTGATATTGTTCCAGCCTAAATATTTCCATCTGTTGGTGCTGGCAGGTCTTCTTTTAGAGACTAGATGTCTAATTTCGAAAATTTTGGTCTATGTTGTGGATATATCAGTTGGGTATCATTTCCTTTGTGTTATATCATTCTGATGGGCGATTATCATTTGCATCATTTTATATATTTATAATATCATTTTTATCTCTTATGTGACAACTTCAAGGCAGTTGGGATATAAAATTTGTGTGATCGTGTGCTTTAGCAATTCAGCACTCCATCAAGTTTCTGGTAGACAAAGTAAAATTTAATCGAGGAGAACTGAGCATAGTGTTACCAAATGGATCAACAAGATACAGTTGGATAGGCTAGAGATTTGGATTGAGAGTTATTAGTGGGTTTTAATTTTAAATTGGAACAAGAGTTACTTGGGCCGAATTTTAAAGAGAATATATAAAAGATTGCAGTGACATATGCTGGTAATTTAAACTAAATATAAGGGTCTTCTATTTATAAGGTTTTGTGGCATATTAACTTCCACTGGTGACATGAACGGATATTTGAACAGAAAGGTGCTTGAAAATGCTAATATTGAATTTGAAAGCATAATAGTTATAATGATGTAAATAAACAGCCCTCTGGCACTTATTATGATGCATGTGCTTATCTGCGCTACCTGATAACACTTGGGAGACTTGTTAAATTTTTTCTCTTTTGCCTTTACTTTTCTTATGGACAACAAATATTTGTCTATTCAGATACTTGTGATGTGCTAGTCTGTCCTTGAATAATTTTCATGATGGCTTGCTTCCTGTTATAAAAGCTGTAAGTTTATATTATCTGATGTTTTGTCTTATAGAATAAATTTGAAGGGAAAGGAGGTATTTGCATCGGGATTTTGTTTGGACGATGAGTGCTGGAGATCATATGAGGATAAAATACATGGTATTTTATCTAAAGGGTTGAATGATAGAGCAAAGTTCATTCAAGTTACATGGAGAAATACACAATGCCAGTGGAGTGTGGATGATGTATGATTTCAAGCATGAATTTCAGTATCTCATTTAAAATGTGCTTCATGCTTTGGGTCTTATCTGTTTCTAATTGAATTCAAAACTTCAGGGCTTGTCAGTACTTGATAAAGAGCCCTTGTTCGTAGGAATTTCAGTGAGTACTTTGGAGAAAGCATTTAGGATGGTTGATATTGGCCCTAATGCTGAAAGTAAAGAAGAGGTATATTCTTCTGCTCATACTCACTTTTTCATTTTGTTTTCAAATTTGGCTTCTTGTGAATGCAATACAGCCCTAACCCATGATTTGAATCAGGCTCTTGAATTTCGAAAGTTTTGGGGAGAAAAAGCAGAGCTTAGAAGATTTAAAGATGGTAGAATTGCAGAAAGCACAGGTAAGGCATCTATCATAACTTTCTTGTTTTATTGTCTGAGATAAAATATCTTGATGACTACTAAAATGGTGATGGTTTTTACCCAAAAAATATTTCTAGTATGGGAAAGTGAGCAATGGGCAAGGCATCTTGTTTTAAAAAGAATAGCTGAGCATGTTCTTAGTCGGCATTTTTCTCTATCCAAGGAAAATATTGTAGTTGTTGTGGATCAACTTGATTTCTCTTTGCTTCACGGTGCTGGAGGTAAAAATCTTTGTGAATTCTCCCTTTTTTGGTCTTGTATGCTATATATATGCTTATCTTATTAACTGCCGTGGTGCTTTTGAAATGATTAACCTACAGATCCTATATCATACTCTGGAAGTTTGCTTGGGGCATTTGATGTTTTATCAAAGCGTTTGCGTCTTATTGAAGACCTCCCTTTGAAGGTGTCCAGTGTACAACCTTTAGACGCAGGTATTTTACACTCAACAAATATTTTATTTATTCAAATATAGACTCCTAATAGATTTTCTTGTACCGTTTTTAAGTGATCTGTGTCAATGCTCACTGGTGTGTGTTTTTATT
Source organism: Pachyrhizus erosus (assembly GCA_026544285.1). Taxonomy (NCBI): domain Eukaryota; kingdom Viridiplantae; phylum Streptophyta; class Magnoliopsida; order Fabales; family Fabaceae; genus Pachyrhizus; species Pachyrhizus erosus. The sequence goes on along the minus strand of JAMLFT010004170.1, from coordinate 14,689 downwards.
GTTAATTAATAACTGAATTTTTTTGCAAAGAAAAAAAAAAAACTAATTAAGTATGAGGGTGTCTAAGTTGTACATGTTGAATCTCATTTAAGCTTGAACTCAATCAATGTTCTGTGCTTATTGTCATTTACAGCTTTCAGGTTTACATCAGTCTTCCCTCCTGAACCTCATCTTCTAGCTAATGAAAAACTTGAATCTCTCAGACTGAATAAGTTAGTTCCATCATGCATTCAACCACTGGAAGTTATGATTCAGGTATGGCTTTATGCACCAGTGGTGCTCAGCGTCCTGAGGTTTTTACGGACAATTTATGAAGAGCTAACTTTTTTGCCCTTTTCAGCTGGAAGGTTCTGGGAACTGGCCAATGGATGAAATTGCAATTGAAAAAACAAAATCTAGTTTCCTTATTGAAATTGGAGTGAGGTAGGGGTGTGGATCCTTATTCGTTTCAGGATCTTATTCTTTTTCAATATTTAATATGATATGATAATGTTATCATAACAGTCTTCAAAAGACTTGGGGTATGACATGTACTGCCACTGAGGATGATGTGGATGTGTTAATGTCTGGATATGCATTTCGTCTAAAAATTTTGCACGAGAGGGGCCTTAGTTTGCTCAAAAAGGAAAGTATGTACTTCAGCTTCATATAAGATTATGATGATTTAATTGGAATTGTCACTTCTCAGTTTCACTTGTAAAACCATTTTAACATGTAGTTGGGAATGATCAAGTCAAGCGGGTTCCTTCTGTTGACAAGAAACTTTTTATCCGTAGTCAGCATGCTAACATGATCAATGGATTACAAAGTCGTTATCCAATATTTGGACCAGTAGTTAGGTAAATATTTGAAGATATCTATGCCTAGCTATGTTCCATTTGTAATTTGTAACTCATGTAGAGCTTTTATATGTCTAGACTTGCAAAACGATGGGCTGCTTCACATCTATTTTCTGCTTGCTTGGTAGAGGAGGCTGTTGAGCTACTGGTTGCATATCTTTTCCTTAATCCTTTGCCATATGATGTTCCTTGCTCACGGATCACTGGGTTTTTGAGGTGAGTTTCCTAATCTTTGTTACTCATCTAATCAAACAATCATAATTTTGACAAGATGAAATAACTACTTGTTACAATAAACTGTTAAAGTCTTGCTGCCTCATACTCTCAAAGTCTTGCACTCATCTCCTTGTAACAATAAACTGTTAAGGACTATTTTCTCTTTTCTTTATGATTTTCTCCTTTTATTATCCTTTTCTTTTAAATGGACTAGCTTGCTAAGAAGATAGACCAAAACCTTCCACATTTGGTTGGGAGATATTGAATGCCCTACCAAACAGTAGACGCCTCACTCCTTTAAACCTATTTTTCTCGGTGGAATGTCCTGAACCATATTGCTGCAGATAATGTAGCCATTTGTTTGTTAAGCGGTTTTGAGAACTGGGTGTAACGATAGGAGGACAATTATGATAGGTACCAAAACATAACGGGACAGAAAGATAGAATTTCACTGTAAAGTCACTATATTATTGCTTAAATCGGACCTGCATTAAGATAATGCAGCATTCTCTCACATTTCCACCATCTCAGCAGTTATATTTTCTCTCCCTTAGTCATGATCATTTACCTTGAGCCCCTTGCTGCCCCTTTTTGCATACACTATAGTTATCCTCGGGTTTTTTTCAAACTTCAGACTCAGCATTTAAATATCAGATTGCTGCAAAGCGCTTAGGTCTATTCAAAAGTCTTTTTAAATATATTGTATTGCAATACCATCTTATGCTTATTGATTTCGTTGACAGGTTCCTGCGGTTACTCTCACACTACGATTGGACTTTCTCTCCGCTGGTTGTTGACATAAATAATGACTTGAGTAAAAGTGATGAGAAAGAAATAAATGTAAGTTGTGTGTCTCAGTACATGATTAGGTAAAAACTTGTTAATGTTGGTCTTTGGAATTATATTTTGTTTGGATTTTCAGGAAAACTTTTTGCTAAGAAGAAAAGGTCAGGGAGAGAATGGGCAGAGTGTAGGGCCAGCAATGTTCTTAGCTACAGTTTATGATAAAGAATCTGAGGCTTGGACTGGATTATCACCTAGTGGAATGGTTAGTTGCTCTTTAAATTGGTAATATTATTTAGTCCTCAGTAGTTGGGGTTAGTATGCTGAAAATATAGAGGAAATTCCCACAGTTAAGTATACCTTAAGTTTTCCATGCATAAGTATTTTGATCTGCTGATGTTCTATCCTGCATGTCTGCATCTTAAGACCGTTTACTCCAATGATTCTGTTGCAAATGTTTCAAGTGTTTGCTAATTTATAATTTATAATGACATATTGGTTGCCTTGTGATTATTCATCAATATATATAATTTTTCCAGGAACTTAAAAGGTTAGTTGCATATGCCCGAAGCAGTGCCAATTTGCTGGCAAAACTCACATTTCAGGAAGAGATTGGTCCATATAGATGGGAGGTGAGTGGGCACATTTTTCAGTTATTTAGTCATTTCAACTTTTGATTGTAGAAAAATTTCTTGAGACATAATTCATTTTTTCTATTATTGCTGCAGTGCCTTTTTAGAACTCCTTTAAACAATTACGATGCAGTAATTATTCTCCACAAGGACAAACTTCCGTATCCCCAAAGGCTTCTCTTCCCATCAGAAGTTAATCATGGTACAATTAGTAGCTACTAGTTTACTTAATTGAAGTGCCCTTATATGATTCAAGGGTGAGAGCTATACAATTAGTTGGTAGTTATAATTGTAGCAAGGCAGATACATCATTTCATCTCATAACAGGTTTTTCTGTGTGTGGTTAAGTGCGATGCCATTATATAAAATGTTCTAGACCTACGACTATGAATCATGCATATAATGTAGGACGACTTTCATTCAAACTTCATTAGGTTAAGGAATTAGTATGTTAAAGAACAGTAATTATTGATAGTTTGATCTTTACATATTTTACTTTATTTGCTTCCCTTTCACAAGTCACGCTTAATCAAATGATATTCTCATTTGCAATGTTGGCAGGAACACATGTTGCAGAAGGACACGCCAGCAAGTGTTTCCAACCCTTTTTGTTGCCTAAAGATTTGAAGGGCAGGCCAGAGGAACTTAAAAATAGGTTGCTGGTAGATTTTGATCCATCAAAGTGCTTTATCAGAGATTTAAAGGCAAGTACAGTGAAAATGATTTGATGTTGAACATAATGTTGTTTTCCCTTTGCAAAATATCCTCTTTGCTAATTTGATACTATCATTTATCACTTGCAGCAAATGTTCTCAACTACATTCCAAGTATGGCATGATTATCTGGGAGGTGATGTTATTGGCCTAACATGGGGGGAATCATATCCTTCCAAGGTATAACATTTGCGTTTATATTCGTGGATTTTTTGCTAAGTGTATTATGAATTCTTTACAAATCTCAGCAAATGGATTTATTGATCACTGTTTTTTACTTTCTTCTTTAAAGAAGCGGAAGCACGAGGAAGTAATTGAGGCAGAATATAACCCTTGCAAGGTGCTAAAAGCAGTGGGGGAAGTCGGGAAAGGGTTTGTGAGGAGTATATACTTTCTCAAGCCCCCAAAGCTCATGAATTAACAGTTTTGGTCATCTTATCAATATGTATATTGAGAGAATTTTGCCCCAGTAACTAGCTAATTTTATCAATTAGAAAATTAATTAGCATGGAGGACTCAGTCCAACTTAGGATCAATGTAATAGAGCACAAGAGTACCATTTTGTTGAGGGAAAAAAAGAATTACTGTAGATTGATGTTTATGTATATTCTTGTATATTATTCTCTTCCACCTCCACAACTCGGCAGCCCAACAACAAGAAGGATGAAGCAAGAGGTCCCGATTCTTTTTCTCGAAGAAGCTGATAAACATGGCATACTAAATACACGATATATTTCAATTGAATGTCTTGATTCCCTTGATACATTCAAGACATCAGAGATTTTTGCCCTTTCATTGGTGGTGTAATTTTTATATTGCGGTAATGCTGTTTTAAGCTGAAAATTTTAGACGATGCTTCTTTAGTTTAGGGCTTTGAAGGTTTTGAACCGATTATTTTCATATATTTCAGGAATGCAGTACTTGTTGCTGCACCTCAATTTTAGTCGAATTGTGATCTAGGTTCAAATTAGCACCTGTTTAGAAACTAACTGAAGTCTTGTTTATTCTCCTGTGGTTTTTTCATGCATACTCATACCTGCAGTGGAAGCTGAAGCTTAGTATTGGCCAATTCAGCTTAATATTGGTCAATTCAGTATTGTTGTCGCAATGTTGAATGTTATACTAATTTCGTCTCGAATTGTTTGATATTTCTTATCATAAAAATAAGTTGTGTTAGCGTCATTGAAAACATTAAGGTAGGAGTGCCAAGACGGATTGGTGTGTGCGTGCATCAATAAATATTCAGAGTCAGGTTAATTTAACAGCCTTAACTGTAATTTTTATGTTTAAATTTTTTATTTTTCTGATGAATTTTATCTTTAATAAATTAAGTGAATGCATTTTACTTTCAGTCATTTGAGATTACACATTTTATTTTTATTTTTTATGATTTTTACTGTCAATTTCTTTTATTTTTTGACAAATTTTATTTTTAATTTTATTTTTGATCAATTTTATTTTTATCTTTTTTATTTTTTTACAAAATTTATATCAAACTATTTTGGGATAAATGACTAAAGATAAAATTCAAAATAAAATGTATAAATTAATTTATTAAAAATAAAATTTATCAAAAGGTAAAGTTAAAAGTGAAATTTACAATTAAACCAATTTAATAACAAGCTAAAAAATTACTAGCCCAGTTCGGTTCTTTGTATGTTGCATGTCAAATGAGTCCGTTTATTAGTCCATTTTCTTTTAAAAATTCTTGAATTCTTTAGATTTTAATAAATTACTGACAACTTTGTTATTATTAAATTAAATTAAATTTTGAGTACAAGTTTAATGTTTAAATCCGAATTCTTGTTGTTTTAATTGTTAAACTTAAAATTTAGATCCAACTGAACTCAGTAAGTCATTTTTTTAAAAAAAAAATTTGGGCCTGTGAACTGTCTTTAATTATTTGCTGGGCACTGAGCTGAATTTTTTACCAGATTGGGATCAAGATTTTCAAAATCAATCTATACTTCTTATCAGTTATACAAAACAGATGCATATCAATTACTTGAAGTTGATTTCTTAAAAAATAAGTTAACAAATATACAACGGCGTTAGTATTGTTGTAAAAGAACTTTTGACTATGTACATCTCTTATATAAATAAATAATGATCACTAATCCTCTCTTCCAACCAAAAATAATGATGACTAATAATAAATATATGTAATTAATTGATTGGCAATTTACAAGTAAAGTATTTTTAGCATTTACTTCTACACCAATAAATTTATGACTTTATGGATTTGCACAGTTTTCCATCTTAACATATATTTTCTTATGATTTAATAACTTCATAACTTTTCCCTTTTAGATAATGTTTATATTATATATCATTTTATATTCTCAAATTATATTAACAATAATTTTTTTTATTGTAATATAATCTCTTTATAATTAAAGGTTTGTAGGATTAAGTAGAAAAATTATGGAATTTTTTTAAAGCATCTTTTTAGAAACTATTTTTTCAACTTATGAAAAAAATGCTATAATTATTTAGTCATTATAATTTTAAAATACATTTTAATTAAAAATAGTTTTTAAAAAGTAAAGAATAAAATTTGGCCTAAAATGATATCAATTTCACAATGAAAAAGAAAAATACATGCCGGTTTTTCTCAATAGCTATACCTTTTTCCTCAATCATACACTAGGCTTCTGGTATAAATTTATTAAAAAAAAAATAAAAATAATTGGTTGGTTGCAAAGTTATAGACTTACAGAGTTACGGTAACCATTCTGACGTTGGTCATCTTTACTAGCGATTTATCAGTGTGGAATTAAATTGAAGATCCAGAAAAGCATTTTACGTTAGAAGTCGAGTGGAAGAGTTTGGGAGCGGAATGGGTCTTTTGAGCATCATCAGGAAAATCAAGCGGAAAGAGAAGGAAATGCGAATTCTGATGGTGTAAGTTGTTCCTTCAATTCTAACTTCTCTTTCTTTGATTCTCTTTATCCATAATACATTAATACCTGTTGTTATGCAGCGGATTAGACAATTCTGGGAAAACCACAATCGTTTTAAAGATAAACGGAGAGGACACTAGCGTCATCAGTCCCACGCTCGGCTTCAACATCAAAACCATAACTTACCAAAAGTAATTTTCACTTTTCACCCCTCAGTCACAGTATGTGCATAGCTTGAAACCATTTTGCTTCTTATGTCACTTATCATTTCAATTGGATATTGGTAGGTACACCCTAAATATATGGGATGTTGGGGGCCAGAAAACAATAAGATCTTACTGGAGAAACTACTTTGAGCAAACAGATGGTTTGGTTTGGGTGGTTGACAGTTCAGATCTGAGAAGGTTGGATGATTGCAAATTGGAATTGGATAACCTTCTCAAGGAAGAGGTTTGTTCAATCCAAATGTGTCTTGCTTATCAACTAAACAAGTTGCTTAAATGTTAATGGAGTTGTTAACTAAGTTTAAGAGTACAGCTTTCAATTTATTTCAATTAGCTCTTTAGAAGAGCTTATAAAAACAACTTATAATTTACATTAAACCGATTTTAAGTTATTTCCTCTTCGATTATAGAAGTAACTTATACGTAAAGCTCATATTATAATCGTACTAAACACTTATTTATTTGGTAAATGCTAATTAAGTTGTTCATCCAAACACATTCTTAGATAGTTAGTCAGGCTTTTGGAAGACATGCCTATTTACCTCTTTTATTTGATCTGCATCCGGTTCTATTGATGCTTTGTGCTAATATTATCTAAAGTTAATACTTTGCATTAAGTTAATGGTGAGATTTTTGGTCTTGATCCAATGCTTTTACCACCTGAAAGGATTAAGTAGTAGTACTAAAGCAATCGCAATAAATACATGCTCCTTTGACACTTTGAAGAAATGTTTGTGTTAGTATTAAGAAAGTAAACTTTTGTTGTTGCTTGCTGTTTGCCAATTCGAAATGCTTACAAGATTACTCTTTTTCTTTTTTATTCATGTGAGTGTTTGTTGATTATTGCTGTTGACAATGATTTTATTCTTCATCTAACAGAGGCTATCCGGAGCATCCTTACTGATACTAGCAAATAAACAGGATATAAAAGGTGCCCTTACACCTGAAGAAATAGCTAAGGTGAGCTTAATTTTATTAGTAATGATATATATGCATCACTCCACTACAAATATCTCATCAGCACTCATCTTTTCTCCCTATCTCTCCTTATCACATCATATCACTTGCTATACCTACACTCCTTTCCTTTTATTTCACCAGGTGTCAAATAGATGAGAGATGTTCATGAATCATTTTAGTAATTTTATAGGAGCTTTGTCCATAAACTGGATACATTAGACTTTATGTGGAGACCGTGAATATCCTTAAGAGAAGCAACCTAGCTGATTCAACAAATTTGAACTGATTTTAGGAATTCATGGTTCTGATTTACCTGGAATGCTCAAGAATTATTGTTATTATTATTATTTTGTACTTCTCTGTTAGTAATTTAGTATTAGCAAAAATTGCATTCTTTTTATTTTCAGTAAACATAGTGGAGCTAAATGTTTTGAGAAAAGAATTTCTAACGGGTACAATTCCAAGATCCCGAAATCACAAGTAACTTCAGTTACAATTGTTTCTAAGAAGTTGTTGGTTTTTGATATGCTCCAACCACGCAGGTGCTGAACTTGGAAGCCATGGATAAATCTCGGCATTGGCAGATAATTGGTTGTAGCGCATACACTGGTGAGGGTTTGCTTGAGGGATTTGATTGGTTGGTCCAGGACATAGCCTCTAGAATCTACTTGCTTGACTGATGCTTGTTTACGCCATCTTCCATGAAAAGTTTCCGACTTACAAGAGCATTCTCAATTACCCAATATGCTGTCTTTGGAAGACATTATGGATTAACTGCCTCACTGATATGTTCCAGATGGATTTTTTTCGGGGGGATTGGGGTGGCTGAGGTGCCTGTAAAATTGATATTGGATTTTGGAGCAGCAAGATATTGGATTACTTGCAGGTTACTTACCTATCGATCATATATGAGAATTGGGAAAATTTGATTATGAACACTTGGAGAAGAATGATTGCGTGAAGCGCGTATTTTTAATCAAATTAAGTTCATTGAATAGAAGCACACATGCATAAGGAGCACCTACGGACATTTTAAGCACGTAGACTGAACTTGTTAGTTCTAAGTGTTTTTTTATGTGAAAATAATTGAGTTTGAGGAATTAATTTTTTTAAAAATGTTTCTTTTGCTGAAGAGCTCCACGCCTCTACCTCAAGCGGTACTAGGTTTATTATTTGGTATACAAGTAGAACTAGTATTTTCTTAATATAAAGATGAAATTATATATTCAAAAATTTAAATTAAATTTAAGGCTAAATTTGAGTTTAGTCACTCTTTATTTTACTTAATTTGGTATCTCTTTTTTAAATGGTCAAATTGCTTTTTTGATTTTCTAAAAATATTTAATGTTGCGCTCGTTTTGTCACTTTTGATAGTAACATTGTTAGTAGAATCACACTAGAACTGTTAAATAGGTTATTTGACTTGACCGTTGGGTCTAGATATGAAAAGTGGCTTAGCCTGGCTGGAAGTGAATTTTGTACGGGCTACATGATTGTTGACCTATTTTTTAATCTAAATTTATATGCATTTTAAAAGAAAAAAAAAATACTGGATCAAATAGTTTGATAATTTTCAGGCAAACAATTCACTGGTTCGGTTTGGTCCGTTGGGCCAGGCCGTATTAGCCTGGTTCTTCCTAGGCTCATATTTGAGAGCTTTGCCTGGCCATTTAGCCCGGCATGTTTGGCAGCTCTAAGTTACCCATGATAGTGTTTTTAACGTTTTAAGGTAGTTTTGAACTACCAGTAAAAACACGTTTAAAATAGTTTATTTTAATATTTATTTTTAAAATTTTGAAAATCATAATAAGATATTACAAAATGGGCTTTGGGCTGTTGTAAATTAAGAATGGCCTGTCCTGAACTAGAATGCTGTATGCGGTGTGCCTCGGAAATCTGGTATACGACACCGTTGGTGTCTTGCCCGAAACGAAACGAAGCGGTTTCTACTCTTGCAGTGATCGCTCCTTGCTCTTCCCTTTTCTCAATTTTGTTCGCGCAAAGTATGTTGCCTTTCCTCTTTTCCTTTTTCCATGCATACGTTTTTGTTTTAATTCGACGCTTCCTGTAACCAACGATTCCGATACGCACTCTTTTTTCTTTTTCTTTTTCTTAAGAATGTTCAATACAGATATTTGATAGGCTTAACATAGTAGTTCCGTGAATAATTGACAATGATGTAATTTTTTTATTGCATGGGAAGAATTTATTTATTTATTTATTTACTTTTTTTTGTCGCATCCAATTATTTTCTTTTAGGTACTCATACAAACAAAAATTAAACAATTATTTAAGTGTCTTTTTGTGAATTTTAATAAAAGGAGTATTGTTAATTTTTTTTAATAATTATGTATTTTTTTTAAAAAGTGAAAAAACATAAAAATGTCTTAACGCCTTTTTTAAAAATTTAATCCTAATTTTTTCAAGCTTGAAGAAACGAGGTCTACTTTTACCTCCAGTACATATTTTTCTTCACTGATACACAAATTATCTTGTAGATTAATGTAGTGTTAAAAGAGTATGGTTTTGTCTTTTCATCAAGCTGTTTCTTGACCGTGTTCCAACTATTGCTAAACAGTCATGTGTTTTCGATGTCTAGACTCTAAAGTGGTTAGATTGCACAAGATTTTGTTCATGTAATGTATATTGTAACCCATAAAATTCAGAGGTAAATTTTAATTGTAGAAAGGAGTGTGAGGGGTGCATGAAAACAAGGAGTGATACATTAAATTAATTCCCTAAATTATAAACATTAATCAATTTAGTCTCTTTTATATAAGTATATAAAAAACAAATTTAGTTCCTTTAACAATTATCAATCAATTTAGTTCATTATGATGAATTTTTCCTCTTTTAATCCTTTAGTCAATTTTGTTATAATTGGCTCACAATGGTCAATCTCTAGTCTCTTCAGTGAAAGCAAGTGTTAGCGCACTTAGCTGTTGCGTCGTATAAAATTTTCCAAAAATGATATATAAAGGGAAATGAGTTGCATTCAAGATCAGTTTTAAAAAAGATACATAATTGTGCTAGGTGTTGGCTAGAATGGATTCCAACAACAAGCACACTGATGAGAAACGACCAGCATCAAGAATCTCATTCTGTCAAAGGAAGAAGTCTGAGAATGGGAGCTTCGTCTCCAAATTAAGAAATCACTTTCATGAATTTATACATGCTTCCGCAGAGGAACACAAGACATGCTTGAGAAACACAATTCAAAAGGTAAATCTCTACTTAGGATATATGCCTCTAATAGGTCTCTGTTTGTGATGTCCGTACTGTTGTAAGTGATAAATTAGATCTTGTTTGAAACAGATTTTAAATGCATCAATGATTTTTGGGAAAAACGGTGACAGCACAAATGAAGGTGACTCTGCACCCCTTCAGTCATCTGCAAAGAAGTAGAAGGCTTTCTTGAATCATTACCATCAGAGTGTTAAAAGAGTTTATAAAGGCTTTCTTATTTGCTTTACGGTTGCATGTGATTTTAGAATTTGAATTTGTAGCTCAGAAGTTAGCATGCCAAACTGAAGTCAATATTAATTTCTCTGTTATTTACTTGATATTCCGCTCCTGTTCCAGTTTTCAGGCGAGTTGTTTTCGATTAATGCTCAATTTGTCAAGATATGAAGTTGCAGCAGTGCTTATTTAAAGTTTTTTTTTTATCTATCCTTGTATAATAAAGAGATGTCATGGTGAATGGTAAGCATGGAAGAAATTTATTACATCGAGAGTTCTGAGGAAAAACAAAGTTACTGATGGGTCGATGCTAAAATGATTTCTTGAAAAATGGTGTTCCTCTTCGCTTTGAAGGTCATTCTTCATCTACAGTTCTAAATCCCTCAGCCTGTACATAATATGTAACAAAAAAAATTACAATTAGCAAACACTGGAAATATTATCTGATGATCCTCCACTTCCCTCTCCCCCCCATTCGTTCAGGTATGCATTAAACATCATCATGATATATATATTGGTCTTAATCCAGTTAAAACTTAAAAGTATCAATTGTGAGGGGGTGAAAAAGTCAGTCGCTCGATCCTATTTTGGAATGAATTTATTATATATGAGTACCTGCTAATATCATCTACGTCCGTAAAGGTTGCAATAGAAGAGTTGGAAGATTCGTAATAAAATTTTCAAAGATATTAAAATTTCGTCTTTAAAGCATGTAAAGTGATCGATCATTCATAGAATCATAGCTTCCGGTTGTGGTTTGTCCACTATACATGTTAATAGACATGGTGGAGTCCAAAAGAGAGGAGAGAATGAGAGAAAATCAATAAATTAGAATTGACTGAAATGAGGAAGATAATTACATCAAACTACCTGCTTGGCTTGTATTTAATGTAAAAAGTAACTGGCTAGTAACTAATTTTAAATCAAGATTTGTTTGAATACATTTTTTAATAAATATTTATAAGGCAATAAAATAAGAATTTGTAAAATTTAAAATTAATTTATATATAATTAAGTTATAAAAAAAATTATTTAGTTTTTTTAAAATTATTTTTAATTTTTATATAAGTTAATTTTAACATATAAAAAAACTTAATTTATTTTATCTTTTTATTTTCTTCTTTTATAAATACTTACTGATAACTTTATCCAAATATAACCTAACCTATATTTCTAATAATATGCACAAGAGTCACAGTGAAATAACTGGTGCTATTTGCATTCAAATTCAAACTACATAAATCCCCTATTGCCTCAAGTTTAAGAGGTTGGGTAGGCAACCAACTTTTCCTAATTGCCCTAGACTTTCTTGTTATAATTGTCGGAAAATATTATTCTCATGGGAGATGAGGATCAACAACAGGCCGTACTAGGCAGGTGGAAGATTAATAGCTATTGGTCACTTTTAGAAAGTATTCCCTTTGGAATTGGAGGAACCGTGATTTGAAAAGAGTGGCATAAGATTAATCAGTAAAGCCACTCTTACTGAAAAGTAATAGTTTCAATGAGAAAGGATGAATTCTAGTTATGGACGTAGGTAAAACTAAATTTGTTTCCATGACAATGCTAATGGGGGAATCAAATATGTTACCTTTGCTCTGCGTTGCTGATGGTGACTTTGCCACATTCAACATTTCTTCTGTAAGCAGGGAGAGGAACCTTGCCTGACTCAATGTTTTTGATGTCCTCTAGGAGTATCTCGTATTGCCTCTTGACTTCAACTTCAGTTGTGCCTCCCACAAACATGGCTATGTTTTTCCAACGGTCAGGGGTATCCTTATCATATATTGCCAAGGCATTTTCAAACAGTTTGTTCTTCTGGATTGTCCATCTTAGACTGGTGTTAGGAGAAGAAAGTGTGTAGGACTTGGATGTCATTGCTACAAAAACCAGAGGAGGATTTCAGATGGGAAGAAAGGGAAAATCCTGTGGACAAAATAGTCACTAAAACAGGAAGAAACTTTGACTGCAACAAAGAAAGTAAATGAGTGGGAAAGCAATGTGTAGAACTGTAGAAGACTGGTGGGAAACACAATGGAGTAGGAAGTTGTTGAAGTGAATATTATAAGGACGCTAGATTCAAGAAATGACACTGCAAAACTAGTAATTGGTGCCCCATTTAAACTATATATGGAAAGTTTGCAAGTTGTCAAACAAAAGTACAAGTTATTAATACTATGATTATATAATATTATGATTGTGCAGCGGGGAGATTAATGAAAGGTTTTAAGTTCCGAAGATTAATCAGTTGCTTCCTCATCAAGTGTTCTTGGGTTTTTCCTGAAAGGCTGAAAGTTAAAATAAGGATTTCGGTCCCAATATTCCATGTTGGTTCTTGTGGATTAGTTGCATGTGATCTTTTTCAAACACTAAACAATAATTTCAAAAAACAAATCTAGTGAACTTATATGAACTCAAGAACTAGAACTCTAGAAGTATCGATGTTTACTAATAAATGTCCAGTTTAGCAAGTAAATGAAAATAGAACATTTATTATATTATATTACATAAAACTTTTGGTACATTATTTTAAAAAAATTAATATAAAATATTAAATAAATATTTCTTTTATTATTTTATATAGATCTCATTATAATACTTTTTTTTTTAACTTTATAACTTCTTCTCCAACTATGCAACTCATAGAATGAGTTTTATTGTTCATTTTATCTTGCAAAATGGACTTATAAATCACTCACATTTTGATTAAGTAACGGTAGATATATAATATAAGTTATTGTAATTTTTATATAAACCCTATTACGATACAATATTTTTTTAAAACTCAATTAATTAAATAATTTTTTTCTAATGAAAGTGAGTTTCAATTTTTTTGTACCACCAAGAGCAAATGAGTTGCATGCATCACTTACATTTTGATTATGTAATGTAATCACGGTAGGTTTTATATGCTACTGACCTAGTGTCATATGTAACTCCCACTTCATCTCACTCTACTAATGCAATTCAGAATATAATGATTTCTCATTTGTAAAAGTAGCTTATGCATCTAGCATTGGAAGTGCTATAATAAAATTTTATCATATTTTAATTTTATTTTCACTTGTTATGAAAGTTTGTAAGGGCAACTTTAACATTAGAGTCCATTTTGGATTCCTAGTTTATTTTTTTGGATAATTGATTGTCATATTTAAGAACTCTTGTACTTTTTTAGTACAATACTAGAAATTTAATTTGTTTTTCTTAACTTCTTTTTTGTGTTCCTATACCTTTTTTTTTGTCTGATTAGTATTATTTTCATTTTAATAATGGAGTTTGAACGGGCTTTTCTACAAGAATTGTCCTTACATGAGGAAGACATGTTGAAAAAGTTTAATGATAATTTTTTGTAAAAGCAAGTTCTTGTTTATAAGAACTCAATGAAAACTTTGTATTGGAGATTATCTAAGCAAGTGTTTTTTGAGATTTTCATTTGTGTATTGTATAAAGGATGTGATAAATTTTTTTATGTTAAAAAGTTTAAGTAAATTAAATTAAGAGAACTCACATGTATGTTTCAATATTTAAAAAATATTAAATTATTTACCAATAATATTCTTCCATTGATAATGAAATTCAAATTATCTAAGTGAGTGTTTTTCGAGATTTTCATTTGTGTATTGTATAAAGGATGTGATAAATGTTAAAAAGTTTAAGTAAATTTGATTAAGATAACTCACATGTATGTTTTAATATTTTAAAAAATGTTCATAAAAGTATTTATAAATTATTTATCAATAATATTTTTTCATTGATAATGAAATTCAAACACGTGTCTTACTGAAATATGATTCTTATGATAAAATATTGATATAATTTTGTTAACTTTTACTGTATAAGAAAAGTGCTTTGAGTTAGAGACACATTTATAAAATCTTATATTAATAAATATTTAAAAATGTAAAGACAAATAAAAACATTTTATATTTTATATAAATAAATAATTATAGGATAATATTT
>JAMLFT010004169.1:0-20212 GCA_026544285.1 Pachyrhizus erosus | reverse complement strand
GGCTTGATAGAGATAATTCTTTATTTTCAAGTCCTTCAACTGTTGTTCTTCCATTAATTTGAGTTCAACTTCTGATGTAGTGACTTTATTTGCTATGGCTGAAATCCCATGTTCTACTAAATGCCAATACTCCTAAGAGCGTAGAAAATTCTCCATTAGTTTTGCCCAATGATCATAATGTCCATCGAACTTGGGAATTACAGGTGCACATATTTGCTGGTACTAGAATCTGCCATTGTTTTTCTTTTGTTAATGGCACACACTCACAACTGTTTCTCTCTCACACACGCAGTTGTTATCACACACTCACAACTGTACACACACGCAGTTGTTATCACACACTCACAATTGTACACTCACAATTGTACACACACGCAGTTGTTATCACACACTTACAATTGTTTCTCACACTCAATGTCTGGATCAGGCCCCTTGTGAAGGAGCTTTGATACCAATTGTTGAACACAATAGTATGATTTTTCTCTTTGATGTACCTCAATGTGTTTTTCAATTCAAAGATGCAATTTAGGCTATATATAGCCATACAAATTGAAAACAAAAACAAAAAAGAAACAACATTTACACCCACTAACTTCATGTAAAGAGTAGTGGGTGATTTCCTAAGATTATACACTAACCCACTAATTTCATGCACAGAGTAGTAAATAATTTCTTAAAAAAATAGGTCAACAATTGATCACTTGCTAACAAATTCCACCATTTTTTTCTCGATATTTTAGGGTTCCAATACCATCTCGTCAGCAATGTTGCATATATGCCACCGTTCACCTCTTAATCATTCAATGCCATGTTTGCATCCCTTCCCTTTGTGCGCAAAATCCGGGATGGCAATATAACGGAAGCAAATTAATGTCCATAATTTCGAAAATGTTACCCAAATGAGGACTAAATTATAAATTTTTTAAGTATAATAAGTACCATATTAATTAAAATTGAATGACATATATAGAAACGAAATATTATCTTAACCTTTTAAACGATATTTCTTACTTTTAAAAAGAAATATATAAGAATCAACAACTTTATTTCTATCCAACGTTGTTCCCTTAGGTGTTAATATCTTAGGAATCTTTTCTAAGCCAATTAACCAGATCAATAAACGGTGCTATAAGATCAGCAAGTTAATTCATATCAGATGATGACGCATTAATAGATTGTCTCTTATACCCACACACAAAAAAATAAAATAAAAAAATTGTCTTGGTCGAAAATTATATATATATATATATATATATATTATTTAATTTAGTATACGAAACTTGTCAATTCTAACTGTTATCTTTAAATAAATATATAAAAGAAAAATAATTAGTGTGTAGAATTATAATGATCTGTGTCGACTTGTAAAGAAAATAATATAAAATAGGTTACCATTTATTAAAGATCCACAATGATATTTCTAAGATAATTTTCAATTTGCATTTAATTAAATTTATTTTTCAAATTTCAGGAGAAATCTAAAAAAGTTAATACTTTAGAATCAAATTCATGATGATGAATATTGATTTCAGTGCTTTGACCAATTGGAGAAAAAATGGTTTTGGTGACTTATGCAGGGATCATAATGGCCATTTTGCCAAGGGCTTTTAGGGCAGTGTAGGAGAATCCATTGTCCTCCATGATGAGAAAATGACCCTCTTAATTTCATTATATTTGTAGTATTTGTTGGAAACGTTGTTTAGTTCTTTGATTCTAAACATGCAAATAATCTAAACCCTAAACCCTAAAGATTAAACTTTGGATCATCTTGCATCACACAGTTGCCATGAATGTTTGTTTCCTTAGAATTTACTCTTTTTTCTCTCTTTTAAATAAAAGTCCATAGTAACTTCTTTTGATCAATTCTCAGATGGGCCACAATACTAAGGACAATTAATTTCTTCAACAATTAAATAAATAAATGCCGTAAAAGACTTTACATGAACAACATATATGAAAATCAAATTTTGTAATTTTATTGCATTATATCGAGTATGATTCTTAAGGTACATATCATGCTAATTCAATTGAAAATTGGGCTCAATATGTTGTACATTTTCTGAAGGAGAAGAGCAACGTTGACAAATGCATTGACCATTTACGCAGCAGCTGGGATATCCTTCACACACTTGGTTGCAATCTATCATCCGTGGACATCTCACGGGTCCACTTCCTTCAACTGTTATAGGAATTCCTTCTATACATTATTTAATCAATTTAATATTTATCACATTGATTCTTTTAAAATGTATTTTTTTATTTTAAATGTTATTTAAATTATTTTTACCATTTTATAAAGGATTGTATAAAAACACTTTAAAGATAAAAAATTATATTTTAAAATTAAAAGAATAAAAATACATTTAAATTGAAAAAATAAAACTAATACAAAAATTTTGAGATATTAAAATTGAAATTTAGTAATTTAATTTAGAGAAACAATACACATATTTTATCCCATAAAACAGAAAAATATAAGATGTAGAGAGAGAAAGAGACTAACCAGTTATGCAAATAAAAAGGAACAGAAAAATTACAAAGGCAGAACTCTTTGACATGGTGATGTTCTTGACCACACTACATGTCAGTAGTTACTGGGTGTTGTATTGTTTTGCAAACATGAATCATGATGGTGCTTATATACTGTTGTGAATAAGTATTTCAAAATATTTCAAATTAATGTTTTTAAATATCACTTTCAACGTTAAATATATTATTGTAGTGTTATGAATTATAATACATTATATATTTAATGATGGTGCTTTCATCGTTAAATATTTCAAATATATTCATTCACTTTTTTTCTTTTAGTGTATATTTTACTCGTTATTTCCATAAATAGATGAAAAAAAGTTTTCTCGTCTATATCAAGCTACCCTAATTTTATTTTTATTTGTATATTTGCTTATTTTAAATCTAACCTTATAATATAATATACTCTCTTTTATTTGTAAATTGAACTGGATGTATACCTGTATATACAGCTCATTAATATATTCAATTTAATTTTAATATATTTTAATAATAATTAAAAGGTGTGAAATTTTTAATATTACACATATAATTACAAAGTAAAATAATTAATTTATTAGATCTTTGAAAAGCTATAAAAATTTTGCATAATTAAAATTTTTGTCAACACTATTAGAGAGATTGTAACACCATGTTGTTCCCTAATTATGGAGCTAAGTGGTTTGATTAAATTATAAGAGAAATTAAATTTATTTATGTTATGAACAATTGATTTGATAAAAATGTAATAAGTTAATTATATATTTTTGGGTGAATTTATTAGTTATTTAAGGTTTTATTTGGGATGATTTTTTATTTTAGTTTTTAAATTTTAAAAAATTAAAATTAGTTTTAATTTTGAGTTTTTAGTTTTAATTTTTATGTTTTAATTTTCAAAAAGTTGTTGCAAATTTAAAATGAATGGGTTGATAATTCTATCTTATCTTGTTTTACTATGAAATAATGCAATGTAAAAAATATCAACACATAAAAATAATTAAACCTACTAAAAAATAATAAAATTAGTAAAAAAGTTTTTACAACCAAATAAAAATATTAAAATTATATAAATAAAAAATATAATATAACAACAAATACAATAAAGATGTATAATGTTAATATTCCTATTACTTATATTTAGTTTTTATTAAGAAAAAAAATTATAAATGAATAAAATAATATTAAAAAAATATCAATGTAGTGGCTGTGATGGAAGGAGTGGTGGCAATAGCAGAGGGTGGGGAGTTGTTGATGATTTGGCAAGCATATCAAAATCACTTGTAATCGATGATGAGTATAAAGTCGTCTCCTCAAAGACTTGGTTGAAATTTGACTAGGTTACAATTATACTATTTAAGAAATCTAACTTTACTTACAATAATATTCATAAGGGTTCGTTAGTTGAGTTATTTGAGAACAAAAAGTAAATGAAAGAAAAGTTCATAAACTAAGTAATAACAAAGATTAAGATATATTAAATGATTTAAAGTTGGGATTGAATTTCATCTAATGTTACTCCTTTGTAACCTTAATGATCATACATATGAAAACTCTTCCTCTACCACATTATCTTAGAATTATAGTCACCCAACTAATTCCTTAATTCTAAGATCCTAAGTTACCCTTCATAAATATCAATTCCTTGCATATTTAAGAAGAAAACTTGCATGAAGAGCATCCATAAATACCAATGTTTGATATTCTATTCCTAACAATCCCAATCAGTGGATGTTTCATTTCAAATAAGATTTAGAAAATATTTTTCAATTGGATTCCAAGTCAAAATCATTTTACGAGTGATAAACACGTAAAAAGTATTAAGAGCATAAATTAACACTAATGAATAAAAGAGAATAATTCATATATATGAAAATCAAGAGTTACATTAGAGTTTAGTAGATTAATCCAACCTCAAAGAAAATAGATCAACTATTCATTTACATGAGAGCTTATTTACAAAAGATGAGAAGACGTCAAAACCTCAAGTCGAGATCTTTATTCTTCTGTCCCCACAATGTAAGAAATCCTTCCATATCTTCAACAATGAAGGAGAGAGATAGTTGCTTATTTCTTTGATTTGTCCCCTTTTGCCCTCAAATAAACTATCTCTTTCTTATTTATATCATTTAATTTTTAGAATAGTAAAATGAATCCCAAACAATTTCGCTGAGCCAATTTCTCCGCTTGAGTGAAATTGAGGCAGACAGCTTTCCAAGGTTTGGACAAAATTCGCTTAAGTGAATATTCTTGCTTGAATAGATTTGAGTGAATTCAATCATCTTCTCTTCTCTTTATTGACCTACAAAATAACATAAATTTCATTTAAGAGCATTCAAAATTTGGATGGTTGGATTTCAATTTAAACTAAACTAATATATAAGATTTTTAGCACTAAAGAGAGTAAAAACAAAATAAACTAAGAGTGATAAAGTGCCACAATTCTAATAAAGGACATCTAAAATTAAGTAAAATTGCTCTCTAACAACTCCTCTAAACTTAGAACTTTGTTTGCCCTCAAGCAAAGTTTAAACAAAAAGAAGTTATAGAATAAAACTAAGGCAAAAAATTACCTATAACTTATATAACACAACTTAATTTTTGAAGATTGTCTAATCAATGCCTAGGAATTTGCTTGAAATTTTCTCTTTTTCTTTTTATGGTGCCCACAATAAAACACAATCAATTCATGAGATTAACACCTTAAGAAATAAATAAAGTTGACAATTCAAGATCAAGCAACCAGTCAAGAAATTTCCTCTTGAAGTTATTGTCTCTCAAAGATAAGGGTAAATGTTTTACTCTATCAAAACACTACATCTATGTAAATCAAAATTAATCGTCATAAAGAATGCATGTATTTACAAGGATCACTAAGGTCTTTTTGGACTTGTATTGTGGCTGGACTTACAAAGAAATTTTTATTTTCCTGGATAGATAACAAAGTATTCAAAAGATCAAGATAACACAATTGATACAATATTACAATTTACAAGTCTTAATCTTCTCCTTTTCCAATTTCTTTGATAACACCTCAACCTTTTTCCTTATGTATCGATCCTTAATTCACTTAAGAATTTTTTTTGTTTATCACACAAAACTATACAATGATTATTTTGACATTTCTTTTCTTTCTGTTTTTTTTTTCAAGAGAATAATGATACGTAGAAAGAGGGAAAATATTTTAATTTTCTAAACAACCAAATCTTGTACACCTTACTTCCACCCACAAAGAATTCTCCTCTAAACCTAGATTTTAATTCAAGATCATTTTATGCTCTCTTATATTCTAAGTGAGGGAATATATAATTGTTTATCATATTAGGTTCTAGGGTTGTTTTCAACAAGAATATTTACAATTTTTGCTCAAATAGGGTTCAAGGGATACAACATTATAGGTTGGCTATTTGGCCCTAGTTTCAATATTCAAAGAATGCCTTAATCATTTCCAAGCTTCATCATGCACAAATGATAACAAGAGAATCAACCAATATTAACACACAAACATAATGATGACACTCTATTCGTATTTACATGATGTACACAAACTTACTAGCTTAAGCTTTATTTTGCTGGTCGTAACATCCTATTTTTTTATTTTTTAAATAAAAATTATGTTTAATTGAATTTGATAGACTAGATAGGAAATTCAATTATTATATTAACTATTATTTATTTAGCAAAATTTAAAATCTTAAATGAAATTAGAAATAAATATTATAATCTAGATAAATTAATAATAGAATAATAAAGATTTTTTGAAATAATCAAAAGAAAAGTTAAAATTTCAAGTAAAAATAATTTAGGAATTAAAAGCAAAGAAAAATATAATTTATAATTAAAATTATTAATTATTAATAATAAAAGTAAAAAAATAAAATTTATTTTGATACAAAATTTATAAAATAAATAAAAGAGAAAAATAAAAACAGAAAAATAAAATAAAAGAAAAGGAAAAGAAAAGAAAAAGAAAAGAAACAAAAATCAAAAAAAGGAAAGGGAAATTCGAACCCCTAACCTCATGAGAGAAAGAGAGAGAAATGCTTAGCTTTGCCAGTTGAGCTACCCCATGTGGGTAGCATAATGGTGCCTTAATAATATAAAAGTACAAAGCAAATAAATAAATAAAAAGCGAAGTTGAAAAAGGGGTTGGTTGGGATTCGAACCCGTGCCCTCTTAAGGCGCGTTAAGATAGTAGGAGAGGAGATTGCCATTGAGACTGTTAGGCCCATCACTAACAATTAGCATTTATTTAATCATATACCCTTTCCCAGTTATCTTCTTCCTCCTTAAGCAAATCGCCATTGATAAGCTTCGAGGAGCTCTACAAAATGCCGCCCCAGCTTTGCCTACGAGTCCCCATGACTCAATAGAGGTACCCTAGGCTTAGGCAAATAAAAAATGATGTTTTGGGAGGTCGGAGAGGCTATAAATAGCCATGGATACCAAGCTTCAAAAACCACTATTGAGGCAAACTGTGTTCTCTTTGAAAAACCTCTATACTCCACCAAACTACTCCAAATCTGTCCCAAATGCTTCGTAGTATGCCCAGAAACTCATTGGTAAAGAGAAATCAAAGGAATAAGCTAAGGATCATGAATTCGTAGAGGAACACAGAGCCCTCATTGAAGAAAATTGAAACTTTGAATTAAGGTAGGAGGGATCTCCTTTTTTTCTTAAATTGATTACAAAAATGTTCTGTATTAATTTAATTAAGATTCCTAAAAATTTGAAGTCTTAAAATGAAATAGTTTTCCATAATCAAAAATTTGAGTTCATGTTTTGAACTCTGTAAAATTTAGTTCAATTGGCTTATCTCGGGCATGATTCATTCAATTAAAAGATGGGTTTTGAACATAGTAAGTTATTGAAGAATTCTAGGCAGTTTATTTGTCAAAAATGCGATAGAAATCAAAACCCCCAAATTTGAATTGCTTTGGTTTGAAAATCAGGGCCAAAGGTTGAAGATGATGAAAAATTACCAAAATGCCCTTCCTTGAAAAATTACCAAAATGCCCTTCCTTGAAAAATTACCAAAATACCCCTATTCTGTTTTATTTAATTTCATGTTATTTTTACCTCTTCAAGCTATGAAATTTTATCAGAAGGTAGGTTAAAGTATAAGGAACATGTTAAGGTATTTATTTTTCAAAGAAATTAATAAAAATTAAATTATTTTTGAGAAATTCCAAAAAATACCCCTAATTAAAGATAATGAAAATTGGAACCTATTCTGATAAGAAATTTTGGGGCAAATTTTAGGAAATTATTACAAGCTTACCTAGCGACTAGAAACCACTTTTTAAATTTTAATAATCCTTGAAAATAAAATGATATTTTCAAAATAACCATTTTACCCCTAGGTTATAAAAATTAATTATTTTTATCATTTTAGGCCATTTAAATTGATAGAAAACAACCTAAGTACCTTGAGACATGAAATAGAAGCTATATTAAAATTTTAGGGGTAAAAATATAAAATAAAAATTTAAAAGGTAAATTTTACAAAATGACCAAAATACCTCTATGGTTAAGAAAAAAGGAATTTTAGCATTTTTGGAACATTTTAATTTAAAAAATAGTATAAATTTCCTTTGCTACTATTTGGATCTATATGAAAATTTTTATAGTTAAAAAGGATTAGAAAAGTTTCCAAAAACACAAATTTTTCATAAATGACTAAAATGCCCTTATGACAAGAAATTTGGATTTTTATGTTATCTAAAGACTATTTAAAGTTGAAATAACTATGTTTATGATGTTAGGAAATTATAGAATGTGTTTAAGGTGGAAAAAATGAAAGGAAGCACTGCTAACCCTAAGATAAAAATGACCAAAATGCCCTTAGGTTTAAAAATCATGATTTATGAGATAATTTTTCCTTGTAACCCTAAGAATGATTAGGGAAGCCCTTAAAATCTATGTATCTAAGAACTTCACCCATCTAGAAATTATATTTAGGAAAAAAGGCCCATAAATGAAATATTGCCTATATAAAATGACCATTTTTCCCTTAGAACAAAGAAATGTAACCAATCTAATTTAAGATCAGATTTTTTGTCCTTAAAACTGGTAAGAAACTTAAAATCTATATTTTAACCTAAGATTTTATGTATGATATAACGTTGCTTAAATAGTATGATATATTTGTATAAATGACAAAAATACCATTGATTTGTAAATATTCATAAAAACTTAAATAAAGAACAATATGATGCATAAATCTTAGTAGGGAGAAGATCTATTTGAAACCTCACTTTAATGGATAATGTAATCAATAAGTCTCTCTAAAATAAGAGATCCCCCGCAATGTGAATAGATTAGGAAAGAGCCAATAATGGTGAATCAGTAAATGGTCAAATAAAGTTAAAAGTGGATAAAAAGCGGGAATTTTCTAATTATGCAAAATCCTAGAGATTTGGTACCATGAGACTTGATTGATGGAAGTAAAGGTGAAATAATAAAAGACATGATATGAGTGAGACCAAAGAATGGAGAAATGCAATGGGTTGACTACAGAAGGTACTTGAGGAATGTATGCAAACTGTCGAAGTCCTTGGGGGTGTGTAGGCACCAAATTTGTGAACTGCCTGGATTAAGGAGTCATAAAGCTGGCTTGGTAACCCTGATAAAGCAGAGTATTGCTGTTGATTCTTTTCCTCTGGCAAGTGCACCAAATCAACTGTAGTATAATACTTTTCAAAGTATGAATGTCGTACCCACAAAGAATAGTTTCAATTAAAATTTTATGTTGCAACACTCATTGAGTATATAAAATGAATAATAATTTTGTTCTTACTAGATTGATGTTATCAAAAATAACTTTGCACCCAAAAGCATATGATAATACAAGAACTTGGTTTGAAATTTCAGTTATAAGGATTAGGATTGAACGTACTCTATCTCACTCTTCTGTATTTTGTGTTGATAACAACATATAATACTCACAATATTGGTTCTTGATACCACATCTTAAATCATTCACATTGATTCTTCAAGCATGAATTCTTAAGAAAATTTTCTAAACACTAATCCTTCAGTTGTCTAGCAAATTAACTAGCTTTAATTTCAGATGTTATGAGGCAATCAATATGTTGAAATTTGTTCCTAGCATTACAAAGTATCAAGTATTTCCATTTAGATATGATTATTAAAAAAGCTTTCCAGTTAAATCTAAAAATCAAAATCAAGAGTCTATTGATTAGATAAAATGCAACAATAAGCGTAAAACAAAACACCAAGAATAAGTAGAAATAGAGATTTTGTACATAACTTTGACCAAAATACATTTGAGTTCGAATAGATTACATTCAATCCCAAAAGAAGGAAGTTAGCTACTCATGGTAGTCTTCATTGCTACAAGGTAGATTTCACAAGAAGAGATGCTCTGAGTTTCCTTTTAGGTTTTTTCCTTTGTGCCTCCTCATTTTTCCCCTCTATCTCTTCTCTTTTAAAATTCTCTCTGCAGTTGGGTTAATGAATTTTTGCTTAAGCAAGATAGTTTCACTTAAGCGAACCATGTACTTAACTTTAAAAAAAGGTTGTCTCGCTCAAGTGAGTCATGCCTAGCTTAAGCAAGATTCCTGTTGAAAAATAACCACTATCAGGATCATTCTCGCTTAAGCGAGATATTTTAGCTTGAGCGAGCTGACCACTACAGCTTTTTCTGTCTTTGGACAATTCTCGCTTAAGCAAGATCTGGTTTCGCTTAAGCGAGATCTGGTTTCGCTTGGGCGAGCTCTGGCTTGAACTTTTCATCATCAAAGTTTCCTTTTTGTCTATCTTCTTGCGCTTCTATCCATGCATCTTCAATTCTTTCTTTACGCACTCCTTAGTTACCTGAAATTCATACAACGTTAGGATCAAATGTCTCCATTTTCTTTCAGACTCAAAACATTTGTTTGGATTTAATAATTCTCAAATTAGGGGATAATTACTAATTTCAACAACAATTAAGAACAAAAGGCACCAATTTTCTCATGTAAATGTACTAAATATTGGAACTTATCAATTGCCAAGATCAGTAGAGAGTATCTAAGTTCAGTACCCACTCAAGATATGTACTCCTGATCGTCACCCAAATATATCACAACTTATGGATTTAAATGTTACGTTTCGCATAAGTCCTTGGAAGTTAGAAGTAATAGGCGGTGCAAGATCTGAAACGTTAGAATTAATTTGTAGGATCCGATACGGTAAGGTTAAGAGCTTACAATTACAGGTACACCAATATAATGTGTTTAATTAAAAGAATTGGAGATTCACTTCTACAACTAACATTTTTAGGTAAAGATGACTGAAGAATCTTGCCCATTATTCCATATGTCCATTACCCCTCTTTATGGTCGATGGACTAGGGATTCTTTATATCAGTTAGACACCTACACTGGCTATGTTCGTTTTACCTTCTTTCTTGCAACACCATTTGCCCCTACTTCTTGTGGACAGATAGATCTTCCTATCATATTGACTCAAGTGGAACCTCCACGAGTCTCCGATTCACCTCTTGGGTTCCCTTCTCACCCCAGGAGGAGATGGCCAAGCAACTCTTCCTCTACACACAATAAAGCTTGAGCTGCTAGGCCTGCTCCTTAGGAAGATACATCGGAGGAGGAAGATCCATCAGAAAACCCTGGGGATAAAGTTTAAATTTCTCCTTGTAAGAGTAATGCAGTACTTATGTGAACTATTACTAATTAATGAATGATGGTATCTTTAGTATAATTGTATGTGTAATTTTATTATTATTAAAAATTTAGGTCGTTACACTGGTCACTAATAGCTCATGCCAAAAAATCAATCTCAATAGTGATTATGTAAGTGCAACCACTTTATTCTCAACTTTAACTTCAAAAGCATTTTCATGCAATTCTAATTTTTTGACAACTTTCCTAAATGCAATGATTGGACTTTCTCAATTTAAGTTTTGAAACATAACAACTGCAATGAAAACATGTAACATGCTAACCATTTGCTTGCAATTGAAACTAAAAGCACACTAAAAATCCAAAACATTCACAAAGGATCTAATCCTTAAAATGTTATTGTTAAAACCCAAATTGTAGCATATCAAAATTAGTGCAGACTTTGAAAATAAAATTACTAAAATTTAAAGTACTGAAAGCTTAATATTAAAAACAGAAATGGTGGATGTGATTGTTGCTTCACTATTCTTCCCCTTGTTACTATCATCTTTATTGGATTCTTCTTGTTCGTCCTCAACAATTTCCCATCCTTCCCCCTCATCTCTATCATCTTCATTTCCAGCTTTAGTTTCCTCCCTTATAGGAAAAAATGGACTGTCCCCAGGCCATGCAACTTGAGCTCACAATGCATCTTAAGCAAACTTAAGCAAACTCACATGAAAAATGAATAGTAAATTAACTTGACTAACTATAAAATGCCAAAAACATAAAAGTAAAAGATAGAAAATGATAGAATGTTGGGTTGCCTCCTAGTAAGTGCTCTTTTTACGTAATTAGCTTGATGAATGCATAATCCCTAAGGATTATTCAAATTAAATACATGGTTGAGCATTTCCAATTCACCCTCAAATAATGTTTCAACCTTTGTCCATTAACTATCTAGCTCCTTCTTGTTACAAGATCTTCTAGTTCAATAACACTAGAAGGCTTAACCTCTTTAATGATAAAAGGTCCAAACCATTTGGATTTGAGTTTTCTAGGGAACAACCTTATCCTAGAACTGAACAATAAAACTTATTGGCCCAGTTGGAATTCCCTTTTTAGAATCTTATTATCATGATAGGCCTTGACTTTTTCTTTGTATTTATTTGAAGATACATAAGTAGTAAGTCTTATTTCATCAAGTTTTAAGAGCTACAATTTCCTTTTCTCTCTAGCTCCTTTAGGATCAAAATTTAAGAATCTCAAAGCCCAAAAGGCTTTGTGTTCTAACTCGACCAGAAGATGAAAAACTTTGTCATAAACCATTTGAAAAGGAGATAAGCATGTAGGAGTCTTGTAAGTAGTCTTATAAGCTAACAAAGCATCATCCAATTTGGTTAACCAATCTTTCTTAGAAAATGCCACTATTTTCTCTAGAATTCTCTTGATCTCTCTATTAGATATGTCTTCCTAACCATTTGCTTGGGGATGATATGGTGATGACACTTTGTGTTTGACATTGTAATGCTCTAGGACTTTTTGAAGTTGAGTGTTGCAAAAGTGTGATGCACCATCACTAATCAAAACTTTGGGAGTACCAAATCTAGTGAAGATGTTTTTCCTTAGAAACTTGATTACAGTTTTGGCATCCGCCTTGGAACTTGTAACAACTTCTACCTATTTTTAAACATAATCTATTGCCATCGGTATGTATTCATTGGAAAAAGAAGGTGTTAGAGGTCCCATGAAGTAATTACCCCAACAATCAAACACTTCAACTTCAATTATGTTTTGTAGTGTCATTTCATGTCTTTATGAAATCCCTCTAGATCTTTGACAACAATCACAGTTTTGAATATGATGGTGAGCATCTTTAAATAAGGTGCGCCAATAAAAACCAAATCAAAGGACTTTTGCTGCAGTCTTTTCTCCATTGCAATGTCCACCATAAGGAGAGTTATAACAATGACACAAGATGCTCTTTGCTTCCTCCTTTGCTACACATCTTCATAGAATATTGTCAACTCCAATCTTGAACAAATGAGGATTATCCCACAAATAGTAATTGACATCTTTAAAGAATTTCTTTCTTTGATGCCAATTAAGATCTTCTAGGATAACTCCAACAACCTTAAAATTTGCTATATTAGCAAACCAAGGACGTTCTTGCACCATTAAAATCTTTTCATCAGGAAATTCTTCTAAAACCTCATATTCTTTGGTGGTCACCTTATTGTTTCACCAACCATAACAAATGATCAGCTACAAGGTTTTCACTCCTTTTCTTGTCCATGATGTCAAAATCAAATTCCTACAACAATAAATTCATCTAATTAGTCTTTGTTTGGTATCTGATTTGGTCAACAAGTATTTTATTGTAGCATGATAAGTGTACACAATGACTTTAGAGCCAATCAAATAAGATCTAAATTTCACAAGAGCAAACACTATAACTAACAATTTTTTTTAGTGATTGCATATTGATTTGTGCTTCATTCAAAACTTTACTAGCATAGTGTATAACATGAAAATTTTTAAGTTTTCTCTGTCCGAGCACTACCCTTGCTACATAGTCACTAGTATCACACATCAATTCAAAATCATAGTTCTAATGAGAGGCAATAATGATAGGAGCAAAGGCAAGATTTTGCTTCAATAATTTAAAAGCATCTAAACAATAAAAGTCAAAGTTGAAAGTAGTATCCTTATTGAGCCAATTGCTCAATGGCTTTGCGATCCTTGAGATATCCTTAATGAACAAACACCTATAGAATCCTACATGTCTAAGGAAACTTTTGATTCCTTTTATATTGGAGGGTGGTGGCAGCTTCTCAATGGTCTCCACCTTTGTCATGTCTACTTCTATACCTCTAGAAGAAATTTTGTGTCCCAATACAACCCTTTATATTACCATAAAGTGACATTTCTTCTAGTTTAACACGAAATTAGTGGAAATACATCGCTTCAGTATGATGTCTAGATTCACCAAGCAATCTTCAAAAGAAGCCCCATGCATAGAAAAATCATCCATGAAGAAGACTTCAATGCATTTTTCAACCAGGTCAAAAAATATGGCAAGCATACATGGCTGAAAAGTGGCTAGTGCATTACACAATCCAAATAGCATATTTCTATATGTAAAAACACCAAATGGACACATAAAGGTTGACTTTTCTTAATCGTTGGGATCCACTACAATCTAATCATAACCAAAATATCCATCCAAGAAGCAATAGAATGTTTGTCGTACTTGTCTTTCAAGTATCTTATCCATGAAAGACAATGGAAAATGATCTTTTCTAGTTGCCTTATTCAACTTTCTAAGATCAACACACATTCTCCATCCTATGACAATCTTAGTAAGGATTAATTTATTCTTTTCATTTCTAATGACTATCATGTCACCTTACTTTGGAACCACCTAAACTACACTGACCCAGGCACTATCTTAGATAGGATAAATCATGTCAGCTTCCAATAAATTGAAAACCTCCTTCTTCACGACATCCTTCATGGTTGGATTAAGACTCCTTTGAGGTTGAGCTACAAGTTTGAAATCCTCTTCCATCAAAATCTTATGCATACATTACGAAAGACTAATTCTCTTCAGATTTGATAATGTCCACCCTATGACTTCCTTGTTCTACTTCAACACTTCAATTAATTTCTCTTATTCAGAGTTTGTTAAAACATTACTGATGATGACTGACTTTTCTCCATTTACTTCTAAAAAATAAATTTTAGATAAAGAGGTAGCATTTTCAACTCTAGTTTTGATTCTTCCCTTTGTTCTTCTTCTTTCAATTCCTTAGTGAAAGCTTGAGCAATAGAAGCTTCTTTGGAAGCATTGAGACCCTTCAAGAACTCTTTAATATCATGTTCTTCTTTGTATTTCAAAACCTCAAATGCATCACCAATGCCTTCTCCAAAGAGTTTGAAGCATGCACTTGTCTCCTAGCTTTCAACAAGACTTCCTCCAGGACATCCATTCTAAAACATTCTTTTTGTTATCATGGGATGTTGCATAGCTTCAAGAACATTGAAATTGACCTCTTCATCTTGAACTCTCACCTTCAGTTTTCCATCATCTATATTAATGATCACTTTGCCTGTTTTCATGAATGGTTTGCCATGGATTAGAGGAACTTCCCTATCTTTTTGCATATCCATGACAACAAAATACACTAGAAACACGAATTTATCTACCTTGACCAGGACATCTTTCACCACACCATAGGGGTACTTCACTAATTTGTCAACTAACTATAGTATGATTTTGGTTTGTTTGGCTTCCAGATCTCCAATTCACGTCCTCATGGACAAGGGCATCAAGTTAATGTTGGCACCTAAATCAAGGAGTGTTTTTCCCACAGTTAAACTACCAATGGTGACTAGAATGGTAAAACTGCTAGGATCTTTTGACTTTTAGGGTAAAGATTTCTAAATTATTGTGCTACATCCAACTTTCAACTTTATAGTTTCTTCTTCAATGAAGTTCCTTTCCTTTGTTAGCAATTCCTTAATGAATTTAGCATAAGTAAGCATCTACTCCAAGGCTTCTGAAAATGGAATATTAATCTACAATCGCTTGAAAATGTCCAGAAACCTAGCAAATTGTCTTTCCTTATCTTGTCTTAAGGGAGCATGTGGATAAGGTAAATTCTTCACTAGTGGTTACTTCACAACCTCCTTTCCTTTCTTCTTATTACAACTTCTCTATTTCTTTTTCTTTTTCTTTTTCTTTTGCTCTCTCTTTTTCTCTATTTACGCTCTCATTTTTATCTTCCTCACTTTTTCTTTATTTTTCTCACCTTTTACCTCAAACTCTTTCTTTCCATTCTCCTTTAACTCATTTCCAACAACTTCTTCTACTTCCAAGTTATCCCCAATGCCTTTTCCAATCTCTTTACCACTTCTAATAGTGATAGACTTGCACTGCTCCTTAGGATTAGTTTAGGTATTAGCTGCAAATGGATTGTTCTATTAATCAACCAATTGTTTAGCAAGTTGTCCCACCTAAACTTCAAGATTTTCTATGGAGGCTTCAGTGTTCTTTTGGTTAGCCAATGAAGCTTGAATGAACTGATTTAGATTTTTCTCCAACTTAGAAGTCCTATCATGAATAAGTTAGTAGTGTCCTTGTTGTTGGTTAGGTCGTTGTTTGCTTAAAGAACCTATCTCTTGTCTCCATCCATAGTTGTTACTTGAACTATTCTTCCAACCTTGTGAAAATGAATTAGGATAAGAATTACTATAATAATTCCTTTATCTTCCTTGGTTGCCCATATAATTTACCTCCTCTTCTTGATAACCCCCTGATGTTGAACAATGACCATTTGGATGGTCTCAGCCATAGAAATCACACCTCATTACTTAGTGATGTCCAAAATTGGTTTGTATTTCTTGTAATTATTCAGGAATCTTGGACACTTGTTTAGTTAAGGCTTCAATTTGCTAGATCAAAATTTTTTTTTGAGTTAGGATGACATAGATGGTATTTAATTCAGGTTTTCCTTTCTTCGAAACATGAATCCTATAATGTTGAGCTTGATAATCAGTAGAAGCAAATGCATTAATGATCCTTGTAGCTTATTTAGGACCTACGAACATCATGGACCCTCTAATTATAGCATCCAAAATCATCTTGGTGTTTGGTCTTAACTCATTATAGAAAATGTGGAGTTGTGCAAAATCTTCAAATCCATGTTTTGGACACTTCCTTACCAATGATTTGTATCTCTCCTAGACTTCACATAATGGTTCATCTACTCCTTGATGAAAAGTAGCTATATTTGATTTTCCACTGATGAATCTTGAAGGTGGGACAAATCTATTTAAAAACTTCTCTTCTACATCACTCTAGCTGTTCAAACATTTATTTGGATGAGATTACAACTAAGTTTTAGCTTTTCTTGCTATAGAAAATGGAAACAATCTCTAGTAAAGAGCTTATTCCTCATCCTCAACTATTCCCATAATATACAATTCGTAGAATGTGGAAAGACTAATGTGCAGATCTTCATGGTTCATTCCTATAAACTGATGAAAGCTAATGAGACTGAGAAGTGTTGGCTTCATCTTAATTTTTTTGGTATTAGTTAGAGGCTTGACAATGCTAGAAAAATATCTAGGACCATGCTGATGAACATAGTCCCCCAAAGTTCTTAGTCTAGCTTATCTATTGTTGTTGTAAAGACCACCAAGGCTTGCTAAATCATCCATGGAATCTTCTTGGGTAGTTTGAGAGTTAAAAGAAAGATGTGTAGAAGATTTTTCTTGTTCCCTTCTTTGTTTCTCCAATAATCTTTGTTTCTTGTTATTACTATTGTTTCTCTTGGTTGTATTTTCTATTGTCGGGTCGAAGAGTAATTGATCATTAGGAGATTTTCCTCGCATAAAAAGAAATCAAGAAATTAGATTTATAAGGTTGGGATAAGATATGTATTTCAACTAACAATACTAAATATATACACTATTGAACTAATAAAAACTATAATTGCAAATAAATCAAATATCAAGACCCAAGTCCTCGACACAGCGCCAAAAAACTTGTTTACAATTTGGCAAGCATACCAAAGTCACTTGTAATCGATGATGAGCATAAAGTCGTCCCCTTAGGAATTTGGTTGATATTTAACTAAGTTACAATTATACTATTTAAGATGTCTAGCTTTACTTATAATAATATTCACAAGGGTTTATTGGCTGGATTGTTTGAGAATAAAAAGTAAATAAAAAAAATTCATAAACTAAATAATAACTAAGATTAAGATATATTAAATGATTAAAAGTTGGAATTGGATTTCATATAACCTTACACCTTTGTAACCTTAATAATCATACATATGAAAATTATTCCTCTACAGCATTATCTTAAGATTATAGTCACCCAGCTAATTTTTTAGTTCTGAGATCCTATGTTACCCTTCATAAATATCAATTTTATGCATATTTAAGAAGAGAACTTGCATTAAGAGCATCTATAAAAACCAATTTTTGGTATTCTATTCCTAGCAATCCCAATCATTGGGTGTTTCATTTAAAAAAGGATCTATAAAACATTTTCCAATTGATTCCAAATCAAAATTATTTTAGAGTGATAAACACGTAAAAAGCATTAAGAGCATAAATGAATACTAATGGGTAAAAGAGAATAACTCATATATATGAAAATCAAGAGTTACATTAGAGTTTATTAGATTACATCCAACCCCAAAGAAAATAGGTAAGTCACTCACTTCCATGAGAGCCTATTCACAATAGATGAGAAGACCTCGAAGTCCTAAGTCTAAATCTCTATTTTTTCGTCCTAGGAATCTCAGAAATCCTTTCGGATCTTCAACAATGGAGTATCCTATGGAGGAGAGAGAGAGAAAGTTATTCCTTTCTTTGGTTCGTCCCCTTTTGCCCTCAAACAAATTAGCTCTTTCCTATTCATATCACTTGATTTTTAGAACAGTAAAATGAATCCCAAACAATTTCTCTCGAGCCAATTTTTCCGCTTTAGTGAAATCGAGGCAGAGAGTTTTCCAAGGTTTGGGAAAAATTCGTTCAAGCGAATTTTCTTGCTTGAGTAGATTTGAGTGAATTGAATAATCTTATCTTCTCTTCATTTGCCTATAAAATTACACAAATTTCATTTAAAAGCATCAAAAATTTGGATGGTTGGATTTCAATTTAAACTAAATTAATATATAAGATTTTTCACACCAAAGAGGGTAAAATAAAATAATCTAAGAGTGAAAGAGTGTTATAATTCTAATAAAAGACATTTAAAATTAAGTAAAATTTTCCTCTAACAAGGGAGACAACAACAACAATGGTGGTGGTAATGGAAGTGGTTGGGGTGATGATGATGGTGGTGGTAGCAATGGTGGCAACGATTATGATAGTGGTGATAGTGGTCATTATGGTGAGGATGGTGGTGGTGGGTGATAATGGTGGTGATGAGTGTTGGTGACGGTGCTAGTGGCAAAAAGGGTGATGATGGTGGTGGTAATGGTAACGGGGGGTGATAGTGACAGTCATGGTGGTTGTAGGTGGTGATGGTGATAATAAGGATCATTGTCAAATATAGAAATAAGTTCTTTTTTTAAATTGAAAACCAAATTTATAAATAATTTTTCTTGATTTTGAAAATGAATGTAAAAATATTTCGAAATTAAGTCAAAAATAATTTTAGTTTCATTTTTACTAAATACATTTTATTTTGAAAATTGTATTTGAAAAGAAAAAATCAAAAAAACTTGTAATCACCACAAACGTGTCCTAAGGTTGGACTCATGGTTGGGCCTTATGGAAAAGAATAGGTGGGCGAAGACACTTGTTATTTAGACCCCACATTTTGCTAAGTACACCTCATTCATTCTTATTAGTTTTTTTTATTACCAATTATACCCTTTATAATGTTAGTTTTACATCTTAGGTTATATTTTTCTAAACCCTTGCACACCCTTCATCTCTTTCACCAAAGCCTTTTTTTGGTTCAATAAACTTCCTCTTTCTTTCATATATATAGGCTTCGTCTTATGTCATGGTGTTGTTCATTTGATATTGTTATAGTCATCTCATAGTGTTATATTTGTATCTATTTTCTATAACCTATAACTTATATCAATTTTCGAAAGCCATTTCCAAAACTATGTGTTATAGTTCTAAAAATGTACTTTTGGAATTGATATATGTTATGGAAAGACATGTTAGAAATGACTATTCGAAATAACATATATCAATCCAAAAAGACATGTTTGAAACTATAACAGTTTTGATATATGTTATTTTGGAAAGTCATTTCCGATAGTTACTAACTAAAACAAAATTCATCTACACATACCTTATCGTATTGTGTCCTAGAAATCCTTTACATGCATATTGTAACATCCTGCTTTTATATCAAATAAAATATTATTTGCATTAATAATATAGAAACTATTTATTATTTAGCAAGTTGATAAATACTAAATATAATTTAAAATAATAAATAAATATCTTAGAAATAAAAACTTAACAAATAAATAAAATAATAAAGATATGTTTGAAGAAAAATATAAAATTAAGAATTTAAAAACCAAAGAAAA
>JAMLFT010004168.1:0-20217 GCA_026544285.1 Pachyrhizus erosus | reverse complement strand
ATATTTATAAGAACTAAAATATATTTAATTCAAAATAAAATTATAATTTATATAAATAATAATAATTATCATAATATCTAAATATTATAATGTATAAATAAAATAATAACAAAAAATCCCAAGAATATAGCTCTTCATTATAATTGAAGCTAAAATAATTGTCAATGTTTGAAGATTGATTAGATTTAGACCTATCTTTGGTGAGAGCTTTAGATTTTTGTCAGATGTAGAAGATTGGCACGGAAGTCTGTAGTATTTTATTATAGCACAATGATATTTAAAACATTTATTTTATTTAAATATTTAATTAATATTTATTTATTTTTACCATATTATAATATTTATATTTTTTCTTTTTTATTAGGTGTCATCTAAGAACATCCATCATTTAACACTTCTCTTTAAATATACAAATAAGTCTTATTTATACATATAATTTATTTATATCCTTTTCAATTTAAATATCATATAAACATTCTTATATATTATAAAAATATATTTTTTATTAAAAATATTTTTATTTTATTTTAAAAGGAATAAGCACCTGTGCATAGGCATGGTTGCTTATAGATATTTGAGCCAATATAGCACCGCATTGCAGTTGCTCTTGGGTGTCCAAATATTATGTTCTTACCTAAAAATATGCCGATTCTTTTTCTTCTCTGCATTTTTTAATATAATATTTTTTAACTTAATTATTATTATTTTAAAAATTTTATCATCCAAATTTTTTTTATGAATTTTATTATAGAAAATCTTAATTTTTTTTATATTTTTTAGCATATTTTATCATCACATTGTTTTAAATTTTAGTATATTTTATCATTATATTGATAATAAAATAGTATTATTTTGTGAAAATTAAATTTTATTTTAATAACCTGTTAGTATAAATAAAATTTGTAAAAATTAAAAATTTAAGTAATAAAATTTGTAAAAATAATACTTGAATAATTAAAATTTTAAAATAATTAATGAAAGTTAGATGATAATATTTATAACTAAACTCATTTTTTTTAATAATATTAGTTAGGTTATAATTTTTTAATGAAAGCTAGCATGCAAAATTATATAAAAATCAGAAGACGAACAAAAATATGAGACACAAACCAAAACCCATGAAAGAAGAAACAAAAGAAAAAAAAAAAACTACAACTAGGTAACCAAACCCATTTCTGAAAAAGATCTTACAAATAAAACAAGAAATACTATTTGACCAAAAAAAAACTTTATAGCTCCAGAGGACGTCGTCACCGACTAGTCAATTTCGTCTAACTTGCCAAAATGGGATGTAGGATACCAAAAACATCATAAATTTAGGTGGAAAGATATTATGAGTTAAAAAATAATAATCTGGATTTGACTTAATTAGACTGATAATTAATGTTATTTGGACAAGGAGAGAGGTTATGTTGGGTGCACTCATTGCAAAAGGGGCAAGGGTTTATGACACAAAAGGAATATGTACCTACAAGTCTATCATTTTTTCTAAGTGATAAAATCAAAGGTGGGACATGCCATTGCTACATGATGACTCACAAATCTTTGCAGCCATCAGTTGTGACCAAACATTTCCTATCTTCAAAAGGTTGTTATTTAATTTTAATTTGTTTAATTTGGAATGACAAATCCTTATCAACATTTCATATCTTTGTTATGAAAAGCTTATTGGAACAAAATTTTTTATTTTTATTATACAATAATATTTCTTCACTTATTACGCTTTCTCTTCATAATTTTTTTAATAGAACATACAATAAAATACTATACTAAATTAACTTTTTAAATTTTTTTTATTAGGTGTTTTAGACTTAAGATGAACATTTTTTAATTATATATCACTTTCTATATTTTTTAGTAGATGAGAAACACAAAATTTAAGAATCATAATAAAAAATAAAAACAAAATAATCCTTTATAAAAAAATAAAAACAAAATTTAAGGACCATAATTTCTAAATCAATAAGATTATAGAATATAAATAACCTTTATATGTTATATTAATTATATAGAATTTAAAATAATATATAATCTTATATTATTTTTTACTAAATATATTCAAATTTATACTGGAATTATAAATTAAGAAAATAATAAAGCATATTCAAATCTCTCATTATATAATAAGTAATAGTAAATTAATCGAATCCAAACAATACAATACAATATACTGTACTGTACTATACTATACTATAATATAATAGTTTCTATATCTGAGTGAAATATGTATACAACTTTGTTTTTAAAATTTACTGAATATGAATTGCTTTACTTTTTAAATAAATTGAATAACATACTTTAATTATAAGATTCTTAATATTTTAAAAGGTATATTGATTAATATTTTAAAAAATTAATATATAGTCATATATGTGATTTTGTTGCTTTAAAATAAAATTATATGTTATATATTTATAAAATTTAACGTGTCTTTCTTAATTTTTTTATTAGCTTTTTTAACATTTGTCACTCTTAAGTAAAATAAAAACATATATTCATTAAACATTTGACTTTTATAAATATTTTGTTAAACTTTTTTTATCAACTTTATCTCAAATAAAATTGATTTAATATTTTTTCGTATTCAATTATATAATTTTTTTTTATTTTTATGATATTCAACACAATAGAAAAATTATTGGTCATATTATTTATATTATTATGCAGTCAAAAAAATTATCGTTATTATATAATTATATGATAGAATGATATAATTATTATGTTACATTAGATCATACTAGATTATTATATTTATATAATTATATAATCTTTAAGTATGACAAAATGATTTTTTTAATAAAAATCAATTAATGTATTTGAACATGCATTAGGTAGTTTGATAATTTATGTTATGTTAAAAAATTTATAATTTATTTAATTTTTGATAAAAATATTTTTTTTATTTTTATTTTATCTTCATTTCTATATTTAATTCTTTATACATTTTTATGTTATATTTTTAGTTTTTACATTAATTTCAACTATTAAGTGATGATATAATAAATAAAATCTAAGCTTATAAATATTTTGTTTAAGTTTTTAAGTGATTTTTAATTATTATAAATATTTTAACAAACTAAAACTGTAAAAAATATTATAAAAAATAAAAAAAACTAAAATTAAAATTTATTAAAATCACAAAAAATACTGAAAACATAAACATTTAGACTGCTAAAAAATTTATAATAATTAAATATTATAAAATAATTACTTAACCGTTAAAATTAATGTCAAGAACTAAAAATACAACAATCTTTTTTATAAAAGATTAAAAACAATAAAATCTTGTATAAAAAATAAAAATAAAAATTAAGATAAAATAAATGATAAAAAATATATTTTATTATTTAACTTTATATATTTATTGTATATATCATAATTATTAAATTTATATATAATTATAAATTTATATCAATTAATAGAATAAATTACCCGTACATCATGATGATAAAACTAGTATCATCAAAATTCAAACTAAAAAAGTTTACCTTTTTATAAAGTGCTTTGTTTGGTATTGTCTTAGGATAAAATGAAAGGATTGAGTCTCTCATTTGTCTAATAACAAAAAGGTCAACTTATCGAGCTTGAAAATATGAAAGTAAATTCAGTCTCTTAATGAGTGTGTCGTGAATGTAATGAAAACACTGAATTCACCACTAATGTCTCTTCCATGAAAACGTTCTTAGCTTAGGCTTGCGCAGCAAAATGACAACCGCATAATTATTAATACAAACAAAGTGAATAAATTAAAAATATAAATCCTGTGTTTGAGAATAGTCTTTTGTAAAACCAATAAACATTTTCGTGGAAATAATTATTTATTATATTAAATTATTATAAAAGGAAAAAACAGTCCTTTTAATAGATTTTTACATGCATTCTATCTGTGTCAATGTCATTGCTAATGCATCATGTGTTATGCTAAACTAGCAATGTCACTTGTTTAAATAGTGTTAGAGAAATATCAAAATTCCTTATCTAAACCAAACAATATATCAGAATAAATTATTAGATAATTCTGAATTATCATGATTCATATTTAAGTTTAATAAATATTTATCAGAAACTTAAGGATATTAATTAAAAAAATAAGTTTTTATTAGGATGTGTAAAAATATATTCTCTCATTATTTTAAATTGTATTTTTCATATAATTTTTAATAAAAAAAATTATTCTTTTAATTTTTTTAATCAGTGTCCTTAATAAAATTCTTTAAGTTTTTAAATTTTTAAAAAATAATTATTAATATTTAATTATATATAATATAAAGAATGATCGAATAATAAATCAAATCGGTTTGACACATAAAAAGATTGCAAAATTTCTCCTTTTAAAAGGAAGATATGTTATTTGTGATGAAAATTATTACAGAAAGGATAAGATTTCCTCCTAATCTAAGATACTGAGACACAATTCATCAAAATTTCTGAGATAAACACGCAACTCTAGTCCAATGAGTCCAATCACTTTAAGCATCTATCATATACAGATTTTAAAATTTGAAATTCGTTTAAAACGTGGGTTATTCTTTACGAGCTTATTTGCGGATTGTATATACTTATATGGGGAATTTTATAATTTTGATATTTTGTAATTTTAAATTTGTATTTATATATTTAAGTTTAGATTTGATAAAATTTGAAATTTAAATATTTTATATGATTAATTGTATTACTTATATTTTTATTTAGATATATTGTGAACTTAGTGAGACAATTAAAAATTTATTTTAATTAAAAAATGTTTCATATTTATTTTAAATTTTAATATTTTAAAAAAATTAATAGATTACATACTTATTTATTTACTTACAGATTATATTGAGCGATTGCGGACTTAAATGAATAAAGTCTCTTTAATCTGTAAGTTAAATGAAAATGTTTAAATAAATATGAATCTCAACAGAAGAACTATCCGTTTATTTAATTTAAAAAAAAAAAAAAGTCTTACAAATATGTTTAAAGTAACCAAACTAGAAATGAGCAATCTCAACTTCTGTCTAAAATTTCTATCCACAACTTTCATCCTAATAAGAACAATAATAGAAATAAAATAAGTAAAAAAAACAAAAGAAGAAAAATAATAATCATAATAGCAATGTGAGTCAGTACCACTCGAAAAGTATAAAAAAGACAATGGGTTAAATCATTATAATTGCAATCTTCTTAGTGCTGGCTAACTTCACATAAACGACAGTGCCAAAACTCTTTTATAAATGGCCTTCACACAGAAGACAAATGAAAGAAGATATGCATCAAAGAAAGGATAATTTAGTTAGTTGAGCAGAGTGGATTAGTAGTTATAATTTTTTTAATATTTATCTTTGATTTTTATTGAAAAAAATATATAAAAGAAAATGAATATGCAGCGCTACTAAGATATGAGAATAAACACTTTTTTTTTTAAAGAATTAAGCTGGATTGTAAAAGTGTAAGTATAAATATAAAATTTTATATTAATTAAAATTATATAAGTTAAGTATATATAAATAAAAAAAGGCTACAAATTTAATATTTTAAAATTTTAAAATTTTAAATTAATTAATGAACGTAAGTTAATTTGTATAGTTTGTTTATAAACTTTTATCCTTCTTATTCCCTACAAGGAGCATGGAATTCATGCATAAAACAAAACAATTACATCCCAGAATGCTAACAACCATAAATCAAGTTTTGTCCTAAAGGTGAGCTGAAGCTGTGGAGTGGTTTTGTATATAGAGGAGGTTGCCCCTAAGATATTGGGATAGGAATAAGAGTAACATCAACCTATCTGCTGATACTTGCTTGAAAATTGGTTCAATTATATTATGGTTTCATCACTAAATATTTTCTTGTTATATATGAAATTATTATCATTTAATATGAATCAATATTGCTTTCAACATTTTAGTAAAGACCCAAAGGTTGAAGCAAGCAAAGGAAGGGCAGAGAGGGAAGCAGCACAATACAGAACTCACATGGAAAATAAGTATCAAAAGTCACTTTCCAATGTATAAAATAATGCCTAAGTATGATAATTCAAAATTTAAGTATGACATGTTCTTATTGGATTGACAATATTTCTCTGTTTTGGTGTTGGGTTGAGTTTCCTTAGATCACTGGCTAAGATTAAAAATTTAGGGAAATCAACTTCAAAGGTCTCAATAGAATTGGTTGAGGTGCTACGCAAGTATGTTACAAATACCAAAACACAATGGCCTAAGGTAAGGATTACAATTCCTCTCTCATGTATTCAATTTCATAAATTCAAAGCAATTTACTCAAATGAATGGTTTTTTAAGTTAATTTTCATACAATAAAATAATATTAAGAAAATATTATTAAACGAATTGTTAGATGATAGGTACCCTTGTCACTTTTTCCCTTCTGGAAAGATACACCCTCCCATATATCTGTCTTCTGGAAAACACACACCCTCCCGAATACACTTAGGGTCCATGACAAAATGATACATGTAAATCCTTTATACATAAATATTTAAAAATATAAAAAAATTACATAAAATAAACATACAATATCATTAAAAATTACATATATTATTATATTAAATGAATAACATAATTTAACTAATATAACAAAAATTATGTCAAGTTTTTTATTTAATTTAATTTTATGTTATTATCTATTCTTAACAATATATCATAATTTCAAATTAAATCTTATGCATATTTTTTT
The DNA here is from genome assembly GCA_026544285.1 of Pachyrhizus erosus. Classification (NCBI taxonomy): domain Eukaryota; kingdom Viridiplantae; phylum Streptophyta; class Magnoliopsida; order Fabales; family Fabaceae; genus Pachyrhizus; species Pachyrhizus erosus. The sequence continues at coordinate 13,542 of JAMLFT010004168.1, read as the reverse complement.
TCTTTATTAATATACTAACTATTAGTTTTAACTAATATTTTAGTTTGTATATTACACAACATAAATATTTATATATACTTTATAATAAATAAATATTTTTAAATATATAAGTTATAATTTATATTTATGATAAATAATTTAAATTGTAAAATAAAATTATATTTAAATTAGAATGAACAGACAATTAAGAAACTTATACAGACACACAACTAATTGAAAAATTAAGAGAATTTAATTTATAATACAAGAGTAGGTTATTTTTAGTTAATTAGAAATTTATGAATGTAACATATTAAAAAAAATAAAAAGTATATTTCATAGTTATGATAAGAGATAGTAATTTTAATATATTTATAAAAATAATATAAAAAATATCACATAATTATATAATTTGTTTATTTTTAGGGTCCCTCCTGGTTATGGACCCAAAGTGGTTACACCCTTAACCTAGGCCTTGGACCAGCCCTCATGGAAGGTTAGCAGGAAGGGGGAAAATGAAATGAAAAATAGAAAATAAAATTTTCTTGAAAAGGAAATTGAAAAGTAAAATATCATTTGTCAATCATGTTCTGGCTCATTATCTGAGCTCCAATACCTGAAGTAGCACATCAACCAAGTAGCCCTATTGGTTAATGAATCATCTGGTGAGCAACACATTGAGGTGATATGCATGTTAAGTACCAAATCAAAATTTAGAAATATCCTATAATGACCTCCTCAGGCAAGAGAGATGTATAATTCAAGTACACATGTAAATGAAACTATCTACGAGAAAAGAAGCTTAATATAAAAGGGCAAGACCAACATAAGATACTTTTTGCTATTGTAAGAAGGACCTTTTACATCAATTAAAAGTAGTTTTTGAATCATCAATTGTACATCTGTTATATATTAATGAGATATAAAATAAAGGAAATTTTTACATTGAATATTTAAACAATATAAGAAACACTTTTTACACCAATTTATATGATAAAATGACTTCTTTTACAGGAAATCTAAGAGGGAGAGTATGAATTGGATTTTTTTAAAAATTTTATTTGAAAATCAATTTTCTTTTAAAAAAACTTTTTTGCAGGTGGATTTCTTTTTTTAATAAAACTAAAATTACATAATAACATAGGATCTTTATTCATTCAATACATTCATAGTGATATAGAAAATTTTCATTTATTTATAAAAATGCCATTGTGTTTCTTTATACATAGGTTTATAGGTTGTTAAACAAGTGATGTAGAAACACATTATAAAAGGCTATTTCACTAATGCTTTTTATTTGATCTTTATCTCTCACATTTATAAGTCAACTCATAATAAATCATATGATTCCACAAAAATTATCAGAGTCAAATTTTATCATAAATGAAATGAACGATTTTCTTACACTTCTTTAGAAATTGGGTAATGTTTTTGATTCCTAACATCTATGTTATAGAGGCTTCAGAAGTTGGGATCTACTTCTGATTGACTACCCTATTTCTACAAATAAAAACATCACGTGAATGCAAAAGAGTCTTTAGAAATTTAATCATATGATATTTTTCTAAGCATTATTGAATTTGCTTCTGATTCCATGGCTATAAGTATTTATCTAAAACATGCATATGAAGTAAGCCGTTCAAATAATTATATTTTTCTATTAATGACTTAATAAAAATATCAACTATTTGATAATCTGTATGTGAATTTAAGATCGTTATCATGCTTTGAACATTATCTCTAATGAAGTGATACTTGATATCTATATGTTTTGACTTGGAATGTTGTATATGATTTTTGAACAGATTTATAGTCAATAAATAAACCTATTATACACAACAAAATTTCAAAATGGGCCATCCAACCTCTTCTCCTAATCTTTCTTAAAAATTTGAAAAACATAATATTCACATGGTGCTTGGTACATATAAGGTTTTATAGTAATAAAGCATAGTTAATTCACAAACTTGCAGTAGTGGAATAACTTTTTTCCTTTCAATTTTTTTTCTTTCTTTTATAAGCTTATCCTTGATCAATCCACATACAATTCTATGTTGGAGAATTTTAAAAGACACAAACTCATATTCAATTACATTTAAGATAATTGTTAACTCCAAAATTTAAAAAAGTAAAAAGTAAAAAAATTAAGTAAAATAAAAGAAACATTATGATGATTGAGAATTTTAAATAATAAAAGATTTTATTATTATTTTTATTCCTTATTTTTAAGGGAAGTTATTTTTAAGGAAATTGATGAATAATTATACAAATTTGACACAAAAAAATAAACATTTAAAATAATAAAAGTTTACATGTATGAGGTATAACAACTAATAAAAAAAATCATTATTCATGTTATTTTATATTGGATCCAAAGATATGGAAGATGTTTAACCCTTAAAAAATATCATAATTTTGATGATAACAAAGATATTAAATATTGATGAACTAATAAGTTTTAATGTGTTAGGCATATATATCAACACTCAAAGCACATAAATATATATCGCTTAATTTAGACGCTAAAAAATCATGTTAACTAAATGGATGTCCAAAGCATAAAAATAGACATGCATGAGCATCCCACATGGCAAACATAATGAGTGCTCAATGTTTTCAAAGAGATATCCAATGTTTAATGCACTAGCTTTTTGATCATTTAAGCATAATTTTTGATCCACTCTAATTTTTATATTTATATAAGTTTTCATTTGATGTTGTATAATCAAGAAATTCAAAGCTTTTATGATTTCAGATGTTGAAGTTAAACTGTTTTCATACTTTGTGCATTTGATATTCTATTTGTATTTAAAATATATGCTTTGACATATGAATTTCAAGCATTTAATAAAAAAAATAAAAGTATCTAAAAGATAAGTAAAGCCTCTTATCAAAAGCCTACATTGAGTTAGGAGCTTGAACAAAGAAAAAGTTGAAGTACGAATGTGCAGAAAAGTAAAATCAACTTTAAAAGATGTGTCAACGTCTTTTAGAAAAGAAAGGACAATTGTTCTTTTCTTTCATCTACTAAAAGTGTCTCATAAAAAAGAAAACATAACTTAAGTTATCGTATATTTAATAAAGAATTAGAATTGAAAATTTTTCAAAGGTTGTATTTCACAATAAAAATATTTCCTTGAAACCTATAAAAAGATAAAAAGTGAAGACTTGAAGAAGTAACGAAACTGCATATACTTTGAACGATAAAATGCTTTGATCTCTTTTTGGACAAGAATTCTTTTGTGTTGAAAGAATTATATTCTTAGTTTTAGTAAGTTATTTTGTTTTGTGTTAAGCTGTTATATTCTCGATTATGTAAGTAGATTTTTGTTGTTTCACTTGTAAAGCTTGTCAAAGCTAAAAATGACTTAATATGAAAGAATACATGAATTTTTAATCTATGAGGAGATGATTTTTTAAATAGAAGTGACATAGAGAATACCTGAATTTGTCATGAGTGACAATATAAAATATTTGTTGTAGCCAAGAGTAACATTGAGAAGACTTGTGTTTGTAAATGTGATATTGGTTGGGGGATCCTTCTAAAGTTAAAGGAGAACTAAAAGTAACTCAAGATTTGAGAAATCTTTACATTATGCAACATGTATAAAATTTTGACATATATTAAGGAACTTTTCACATCATTTAGGTATAATTATTTTGAATATAATTAATTTTTTAAAGTCATACATATTAAAATTTATCGAGACACATACGTTCATTTTAGATATTGATTTCTCTTAATATATGTTTATCATACATATGGATTAGAGATTAAATCTCTAACCACATATTTAAGGATTAAAGTTATCTACTAATTATATCACACTATGATGATACATATATTAAAAATTATAAATCAATTAATATATTCATGAATGAAATATTTATTTATTTTTTAAAATAATTGAAATGTTATTTAAAATTTTAATTAATTTAATATAGAATTTGCATAAAAATAGAATATTCATTGAAATTATTTACATATTAAATTGTTTACAAGAAATGTCTAAGTTTTAATATAAATGTATTAATTATAATGAATTTAATTTAAATATATTTTTGGAGGAGAATAAATAATTGTCAAAATTAACCCTAATAAATGTTGTATAAAGAGGTATTAACTACTTTTTTTCACTAATAAAAAATATATTAAATTCAACCCTAATAGTTTAGTTAAAAATTTAAGTATCTAAACCATTTTATAAAATAAGTACATATTAATTTTTAGTATGGTTAATTTCAAATTTAGATATTTAATTACTTTCCTCATTAATTGATTTATGTGTTATATGTACACCCTTGTACCAATTTCTATACTATATATTGCTTTATTATAAACACTTCATATGAGCCTTTACTTGTTGAGATAGAGATAAATACCATCATTAGTACTTAAAGATGTTGAGACCAAAGTTTATTCTTTAATGTGAGATAAAGATGGTTACTTTGAACTGGTGTTCAAAGAAATTAAGATTATAGATATTCTTGTTGTGTAACACAAAGATCTTGAAAGGTATTGATGTTCATAGATGTTGAGACCACACTAAAATTGGATTGGTGTTTGAGGATACCTTTACTAAGAGGTATATGATGCAAGGGATATGTGGTGGCCTGACGACTTGATAGGCAGGAACAAAACAAAAAAAATGAGAGTGGAACAAATGAGAGGTTATACTGTTTTGGTTTAAGGGGGTGAGGATCCTTAGTGTGCCTTTTTAAAGGGTAGGATTAGATCTTGATCCTTTCAAAGTTAGGTTTGATCTTCTTAATAAACCCTTAATTAGGATTAGGTTTAGGTTAGTATAATTTATTTAATTTGTGTAGTTTCTAGACTATTTGATTATCCATCTTGGTTTACTAAATTTTAATTAAACTTGCTTAATTTAACAAATTAAATTTTCTATACAAATTGAAAATTACAATTTTGTCATTAATAAGTTGACTTAAGTCAGCTTTAACAATTTAATTCTAATTAATCTTATTAATACTAAGTTTTTCTAATTTTAAACTTTATGTTGTTCTATTTAACATCTTGTTAAGTAAATTTTATTTATTTATTTTTAGGCATTGATTACATTTATTTTTAATTAAAATAATTAATCACTTAATAGATAAATAAATAACAAAGAAGGTTATTAACTAACTCTAATTTGTGAAATTTATAATTTAATAATTTTGAGGATGCTATATAAAGATTTTGATGTTCAAGTTAATAAAAAAAGGTGTTGAAAGATAAACAAGTCAAAAAATAAATTTGCTTTAGGAACTAAAGAAATGTTCCAACTTCTTCATTTTGTATCTATTCAATTTTAGAAATACAAATGATTACAACGAAAAAAAATGAAATGAAAAATCACATAATAAGATAAATAAAATATGCACTCATTGATAGAAATGAGCTTAAGTGAATCTTTGGTTGAATGGGTTATTTGATTAGGTAAAAGAATTTTTTTTATTGTGAAAATATATGCAATAATAAATTTTCTAAAATATTTGAGTCTTCATATATTGTTAATATATAAATAATTTTACAATTTTAACCAATTAGAAAACATTCTAAATATCACTTTTAAAATAATTATTAAAAATATTAACAATCTTACCGTACATAATATAGTGATTGTTATTTAGTACAAAATTGAATCATACAAAAACCACGAATGAATAATGTGGAGCAACTTATTTTGTTTAAAACAAATATTGATTAAAGGTTTTAAAAAATTGAAAATGAAATTGGATGAAAATCAAGTGTTCGTGTGTGTCATGCAAAAACTAATTCGTAATAAGTAGCATTTCCTACACAATGATATTATAAAAAAAAACATTCATGATAAATTTATGATTAAATGATAATATAATTTTTTTATGCTACTTATATGTTTAATTAATTTTACTATGTATAAATAATGATGAATTTGGCTTTAAAATATATTTAATAGTAATTAATTTTGTTTCTACATAAAAAAATTGAATAATACTTGAAGTTATAGAAAACTAAAATAGGTACTTACTCAATGAAAAATAAATAAAAAATTAGTCACATTCAGACTGAGTTGACTGAAAATAAACTATTTTATTATATAATTCAAATTAACATAATTTGATTAGAATGACATTTTATTTGAAAAAAATACTTACTAAATATGTTTTATATTAATTTATTCTAAAAATGGACTAATTTTTCAAATAAATAATGTTTTACTTTAAAAATTATAATTTTTGAGTGATGAAATTAAATTAGGTCCATCAATTTTAACAGGAAAATAAAACTATACAAACTAAAATTAAAATGATAACGTTAGGTCGAAAAAGTTGTATGGAGCTGACGTCTTCTAACAAAGGCTATGAATCATGAGATTTAAGGACAACACCTACTTAGTAAATGTGCTATTTTTACAAAATAATTAAAAGACAAATAATTTTGTACAAAGCATATTTTAGCAGCCAAATAATTTTGTACATAATATATGTTTTAGCAGCCAAATATTTGTTCTTGTTCTAATCCAAAAGATAACAACTCAAACATATATTTGGGATGACATTAATAAATAAAAGAATAGTTGGTGCTTAGATGTAGCCAAACAAAAAAAGTTATCTTTTGAAGTTTTCAATAATATATAGCAAATATAGAAATTAGATTTCTTGTTTTTCAGCAAATCAAGGTTGTATACATATTTAGTAATAGTATCATTAAATTAATAAAGAAATAAAATACAAGTTAAAATTGGTCATATGCCCAATTTTATAAATTTGGAAACATACTAAAACACTTCCCATACATAACCGAAAAAAAATTGGAATTTGTAAATTCAATAATAGAAATGTAGAACATTTTCAAAGAATGCGTGTATAAATAAAGGGTTGTGGGGATAACATATCATATCAACCCCAAGCTTAACATTTTCAAAGTATTTTTATTTTTATTTTTGGTTTTCTTTTAGTAATCATCATTTTGAAGCAAGTGAAGGAATCATGGGTCGACGTAAGATTGAAATTGCGACAGTGAAGGACCCTAATACGAGGCAAGTGACATTTTCCAAACGTCGAACAGGTTTATTCAAAAAGGCGAATGAATTATCCATCTTATGCGGAGTAGAAATTGCTATTGTCGTGTTTTCTATTGGAAACAAACCTTACTCTTTTGGGCACCCAAGTGTTGATGTTGTTGCGGCCAAGTTTCTTCAACAAATTGACAATTCAAATGATGCCCAAGGAAACGACACATCTAATGAAATTGGTGACATGGCTAGGTTGAATCAACAATTGTCCAATCTCCAAACCCAAATAGTTGAGGAAGAAAAGAAGGGTGGAGAACATGATGAGAGACTAAAACAACATGAAGTGACACAATTCTCTCAATATAAAGAACTGCAAGACTCATATTTAAAGGTCCAACATAGGGTGAAGGACTATATTGATGCGATTGAGGTGTCCGAGTGTATGTTGCTTCTTGCACAAGAACCAGTTATTGGAATAACAAAACAAGTCACTACAAAGAAAAGAAGAAATAATTCTTGTTCTTTACAACATGTAATTTAGATTTTGATTTAAGTTCTTTTGAACTTATAACCTTGTTGCTCCTATCCCTCTTAGATAGACTGTGATGGGAGAGAAAGTAGCAATAGTGGTGAATAAGTATTTTTGTTTATTGAATTTAAAAAATTACAATGAAATAAAAATAAACTCATTTTAATTCTTGTATCAAATTATGCTATTATTTGTGTACGAATTGCATTTCCTCAAGTATGTATTTGATTTAAATCCTTAAAAAAGGTATTTCGAATTCCTTTAACTAAATACACTAAATTTAGATTAATTGGGATCTAACATGATCTTAGGTACTGAGAAATTTTTTTATTGGTTGATAACATGTATTGAATTGTTAATGAAAAAATATAGTTTTAGTTTTGATCTAGAGAATATCATGAAATGTTTTGAAATGCAGTTGATACTTAGTGTAACTAGGACGCAAAATTTTGGTGTGGAAAAATCTGTTTCTTTTTCGAAATAAGGAAATAAGTTATCTTACAAATCTTGAGGTGCTAAAGAAGAGCCATTTTTTTTTACTATATTATCTCAATCTTTTGTTAATGTAAGTTTTTTTGAATTACGAAGATGTTATTAGAAATTTTGTTTCTAGATGTTGTTCTTTCATTGATCTAATAAAATCTTAAGTATAGTATTTTTATGTGACTAAAAATATTTATCTTGTGATTAATAGATACTCATCACATGATGAGTGTATTTAAAAACAATAACCTATGAATCTATATTAGTAAAATCATTGTAACTCTTCTCGAAAAAATATGTTTTAAATATACACGACTCTCTGTAGCAGGACATAAATGAATCTTTTTAACCTTACATGAAATAGAATGTCCCCTTTCCAATTTTTCTACAAGTATATGTTTTGAGATATAGTAAAAAAGATGCTATCAGAAATATTTTAATGAATTTAAGTGAATTTAATTTAATCAAGAAATAGTGACATCAATAGATAAATAGCATTAACCTTTCCTAATTATTTTTATGCATGTCACGATTCGTATAATTATGATTTGATTAATTATTCATGTATGATAATTTAACAAATAATAATAAAAAATATGTACATGTTAAAAAAAGTGTCTATTTTGTTGGTTTATTAAAAAAACTAGGTCCAGCAAATATAAGCACAAGTTTTTTAAGCTAATTTTTATACAAGATTAAGTACCTCTCTAGGTGATTTTAGGAATACGCTTCGTACACCAATCAATTGCATTGAGAGATTAAGAAATTGTTATTAGTGATCAACCACAGTTTATTTATTTCCATTTTAAAATAATTGTATGAAAAACTTTCCAAACTTGATTAATATCTTCTAAAATAATATACATTTATTACTTTGTGGACCTGTACGGTATATGAGATTTTAACTTGCAAAAATAATTAGATTTTTTTTTGTCTCTGTATACTCGAGACTCTATCCTGAGGTTATTGATAAAGCTGGAATAATTCCACACCAATGGATCCACATGTTCAATAATATTAGATATTATTTATATTGTAATCTATTTTTATAATTAAAATATTGAAATATATAATATATTTAATAATTAAAATATAAAAAATAATTTATAAATAAAATTAATAAAGTAGAAGAAAAAAATAACAGGTAATTCAATTGTATGAAATTTTTAAAATTGCTTTTAGTAAATTACATAAAAATAAAATACATTACGATGATTAACATGAATTAATAAGTAAATTTTTAACAATAATTTTTTTTAAATTATTATAACAATGAAGTAAATGACTACTAAAAATACTAAAATAAAATAAAATCCAAATTTAATTGGAATGAAGACAATAGAAAAAATATAAATTCTTTTTTATTTTTAATGTAAAACTGAAATTTTCTTAGATAAAATTAGTAGTTAAAGGACAAGAGACTATAAACAAAATATTTATACTACTTACTATAATAATAGATTAGGAAAAATACAACAATTAAAATGAAATATATATTTTTAGCAATTTAGATATTAATATACTTTCAACAAAAAGTTTACATCTATGGATACAACTTAACAATTTAGATGTTAATATATTTTCTTAAAAAAACACAAATCCCAAAAATTTATATTAAATGTGCCTTTATGTCATTACTTTATGTTATACAATATGTAAAATTAATATAGTCCAAGGATACTTCTATAATGAAATACAATATTGATAATTATATTAGTGTCTTTTATTAATAAATATAGAATCCAAGACATTAATAATGATATTTTTTTTGTCAAAAATTAATTAATTTTTAATATGCAAGGACAAAAGAAAAATAAAATCATTAATAAGTATTTATAAAAATTACAAATGATAAAAACAAATACAAACTACTAAATTACAAAAATAAAATACAAATTACTAAAAATAAAGTTTAGGGGATGTTCTTCCTTAACTGTAAGGAAAACTAATTTTGTTTATCTATTAACTTTTAACTTAAGTCATCATCATAAAAAAAAAACCTCAAATTCCATTTTTTTTGTTCCAAGCTTGTCATCAAGATCACATGTAAGGAAACATCAAGTATTTAATGTGTATTTTTAGTTTTACAAAATTGAACATTGAATTAATTAGACTTGCATATGGCACATCAAGCTTTACAATAGACAGTTAATTTTTCATTATAAGATAAAAACCTTGTTAAATAATCATTACCTATCAGTTTAGTTTTTAAATTTAATTTTCAAAAATCACTCATTGAATATGAATTTTTTTAAATTTTATTTAAATGCAAAGTTTGAAAGATTATTATTGGATGAATAATGACAATTTCATATAATAACTTCAATGATTATATAAAAAAATATTATATTATGTTTTATATGACAAAAAATTTTAATTGATTAATTATAATTTACTTTTTATATATAATTTATGATTATAATAATTAAAATAATAAAAAATATATAATTTTTCTAGATTAAAAAAAAAACACTTAAACCAAGATTTGGAGGAGTCTAGGTAGAGTAGAAGGAGAACATACTCAAATTCTAGAGGAAAAGGAGGAGTCTAGCTAATAGAGGTATAAAGGGGTTTTTCCAACCATTTATAGTCATTTTTGTTTCTTGAATGGAGGTTTGAATCTCCAGTATCGAGTATGTGATGCTGATTGTGTGTACTTTATTGAAAAAAAAATTGTTGGTGATTAGCACAATTAATGTGCTGCTGTTTGCAATTTAAAACAAAGGAAAATCTGAGTTTTGGACCTCCAAACGTGTGTCTTGATGTTTAATAATTATGGTAATATATTATAATATGGTTGTGTATGTTTATTTTGGTGTTTGAATAAAGAAAATTCAGTTTGATTCATTTTTCTGCTTGCTGTCAAATGCTATACGAGTTATAATGTTCACAAAATACAACTTGTTTGTGCAGAAATTACTATTCACAGCCACTTAAATGATTTATTGTGAAAATTTTGAGGCACTTTATGATGTAAAAATTATGTTTCCATGCTAAGAAATATTAGTACTAAATTCTCATGTGCTTAAAATGAGATTATCCTGTTGGTTGCTAGTAGAAAAATTAAGAAATCCAAGTCCTTTGTATGTTGTTTCTATATTATTGTAGTGTTATTGTTTTTTGTTTCTGATGCAATTGTTTGTGACATTTAGAAGCACTTTGTGATTAGAAAAATCATATTTCTATGTTGGAAAATGGTTACACTAAATTCTAGTATTATTGGACATATTTATTTTGATTATTGGAGTGGTGAAAAATGAGTTCTCAACATTTTCCATATGTTGTCTCTACACCAGCGAAATTACAGTTCACCTTGCTGTTTTAACTTTATTTTGACAATTTAAGGCACTTTGTGGTGAGGAAAATGGTGTTTGTATGTCAAATAATGTTGGTACCAAGTCGTAGCATGGTTAGGTGTGTTTATTTTGATGTTTAAGATGGAGACATATGAGTTTTTAACATTTTTCTTTACATGGTTGTTGTAGTTGCGGGATTGAACATTATGTTACTATTTTTAATCTATTTTGAACACTTTGAGAGCTCTAAAATGTTGAGAATGTGTTCAAGACATGTAAGAATTAATTGAGGGTGTCGTGGTATATGTTATATGTATGAAAGTGGCTAAACTTCGAGCAATAAATTGATGTCTAATTTTTGTATATTGAGAATGATATATTTTGTTTTAATTTAAATGTAATGTTTGAAAATATTAAAGTTTAGAATGATAGCTTGATATTGATTAATATAATTGGTGTTGATTGAATTGATGGTTGAATTGTTGTACTAAATGCCTTTGGATTGATGCATGCATTTGACCCTTATAGGGCATGTGGTGGGAGGAGATTATTAAACTCTCCAATTGCAGCAAGTCTTTGAGTAGGATTTAATTGTTGAGATTGGGTAATTATTATCATGGTGAGATGTTTCTTACTTTTTGTAAATTTATTTGGGTAATTAAAGGAGGCAACCAACCTTGCTAAAATATAAAAGAATAGGCCAAAATTCTATATAATTAAAATGCAGTGCAACTATTGTGTTATGCTTACAACAGAGATGAAACTATACTAAAAATACTTAAAAATGAATGGAAAAGGTCCTATATATATGTAAGGGATATTCTTAAAATTTGAACACAATTGAAGATAAAATAAAAAAAAATTAATAAATGCTTTTCTAAGACACATTTGTGCTTACGGGAGAACAACAAATTAACAATGTATAGAAGTTTTAAAATACTTAGTTAAGGATTAAATTAAAGTTACCGAACATTTTGAGACTAATAGAAAGATTAGCGTTTAATGAGGGGTTTAATTTGATTATATAGGATGGTCAAACCTTTAATAAAAAAGGATAAGCTTAGAAGATTTAATTAGAAAATATCAGTGATAATTCATAAATTGACTTGTATAGGAGAGTGGTAAATGGACCATTGCTTTATGTCCAAGGAATGAAATAAGACAAATAGCAAGTTTGACTTGGAAAAATTATGTGATGTCAGTGTTTTTTTTAAGAAAAAAAATTGAATGTGATTTCATGTGACAAATCACGTAAAGAGACACACATGAAACTACTATAATGAATCACAGTTTTATCAGAAGATGTCCTATCATTGTCAAAAAACTTGTGAACACTATCAGACTCTACTGTATGTTTGACCAAGTTAGATTATCCTTCAAATTTTACACACGAAATTTTTTTAAACTGAGAGTAATTTGCATTTCTAAAATCACAACTGGTAATAGTAGTATCATTTACCTTTTCTGACATAATGACAAGATAAAAGGATGAAGTTTCAGTTTGAAATTCTAAGTTTAGTTCAACTAAAAGTGCAATTCACATTCGCATTTTACTGCACCGATTTGACGTTTTCATGCACTGCATTGACCTCGATGTGATGACAACAACTAAAACTGCAGTTGTCAATTGCGAGTTTATCTGAAATAAAAATACAATTTTCATTTGTACTTTTCTATTATTCTTACATTAATTTTTTTATTTGTTTAATATTAATACATATTATGTATGTGTATAGTTAAATGTATATTTAAAATATATTTTTTTTCATTTTATTCTGTGTATTTTTTTTTAATTTTATGTGATATTCATTTTGTTAAGAATTAATAAAAATGTATATATTTTGTAATTTTTAAATACTGTATGTAATTTTATATATGTCAACTAATGTTATTTTTTAAAATGATTCTATGTTTGAGTTATTTTATTAATTTTGTTATATGTAATTACGCTGTGTATGAGTTTTTTGGTTTTTAATTTATTCTTATTAGTTATGACATGAGTAGCTATAATGATTTTGTTAACTTTTTTTAAACAATTCACGTTAAGAAACGAAGTGAGTAGTTATAATAATTAGGAAAAAAGTATTTAATTATCTTAATTTTTTTAAATAGATATTTTAAATTTTAATTTTATTATAATTGATCATTAAATTTTATTCTGTTTATAAATAGACACTACAAACTTTAATTTTATCCTAAATTTTTTAATTTAATTTTATTTATAAATAAACATCATAAACCTTAATTTTGTTCC
>JAMLFT010004167.1:0-20219 GCA_026544285.1 Pachyrhizus erosus | reverse complement strand
TTTTAGAATAAAAATCTAAAAAATATTAATTATAATATATATATATATATATATATATGAAAAACTAAAAAAATAAATAAGGGAAGGGGCTAAAACTCAAACCTAGACCCTTGGGAGAAGAAGAAAGGCATTGGACCAACTGAGCTGCAAGACCAGTTGTAATATATCCTGCCAAACTTGTATATATACTAAATAATAAAAGAAATGAACAAAAGAAAGAATAAATGGGAAAAAGGAGGAGGCAAGGTTTGAACTCGCGACCCGTGAATGTAAGGAGAAGAGGAAGATCGTTTAACTACTAGACCACTAGGCTCATCCATGTTTATAACTAGAAATAATAACTATCTGAGTCATTCTCCTCAAAATATCAGAAAATAAACACGAAAAACAAAAGGCACCTCAAGAAGGCTTGAAGGGAGGGACTTGCCACTCTGAACACAACGTCTTAACTACTGAGGCAGAGTGCATTCGATGAAAACTTAACATTTTAAATGTAATTGATATATGCTAAAAATGTAAGAATCACCATGGAAGCAATTGACGAAGCTCCTTCTACCTTGAGCTACCCTTCCCTACAAATTGCCATTTCGTGGCCTGCTACCCTACGACTTGTGCAACCACCTTCGCCCATGCCCAATGAATTAAATAAACCAAAAAAGGAGCCAAGAAATGTTATAAAACAAAGGATGTCATGGACGGAGGAAGCACAAAAACAAAGAAAAGAAACTTGCAAATTTGTCAACGGATTTAACGAAACTTTTCCTTTTAATTTACAGAACCATTCAAAAAGCAATTAGCTACCTTCTCAATTAGAAATTGTCTTACACAGAGAAGAAGAATTCATAAATGAACCTTCGCTTAAAAACTCAAATTTCTCGCTAAAAAAATTCAAAATTAGGTAGGATGAGTCTCTGCTTCTTTCCCAAACTAATTCCATTTGCAATTCGTGTTGTTTTGCTACCTTGGGGAATCCATTTCTTCTATTATGAGATAGTCTAATTGGGTTTGTTGGAATTAAAATGTCAAGCAAGATCGATCATTTTTGCATTTGTTACCTTGTTAGCTCTGTTAATTTCTAATCCATTGATTCCTAGTTTAAACTTGTGTTTTGTTACTTGATTTGTTGAATGAATTTGTTGGTTCCTTATTACTATCACAAAAGCTTTTATCTATTAAAAATCATGATGGATTTGATCTCTAGTTTGCACCTTCCACCATCTAAAGGGAAGAATTGATCTACACAAATGATAATTTTGGATTGATATTCTAGTAGAGAGAGAGAGAAAGAAAGAGAAAGGAAATGAGAAGTGAAGAGAGTAGAGAGAGAGAGAGAGGAAAGGAGAGAAAAAGAGAAGAAAGAAGAGAGAGAGAAAGGGAAAGAAGGAAAGAAAGAGAATATTAATAAATGAAATTAGATTAATTAGTCTTAACCCAATTTTAATTAGTATAAAGGACTAGAATAAACTATGTTTTTATATTATCCTACTAATCAATAGAATTGAGCTATGTATATACAGAGTAGAGTCAAAGTCTAGTTAACATAATAGTCCCATTAATTCAACTAAATAATTAAATAATAAATTTTTCATTGACTAAATAAACAAATAGATAAAAAAAATAAGATCTTATAAGTTTAATGATAGTCAACTAGAATAGTAGGCATAACACAACAAAAGAATGATGTTAATAATAAATAATTTTGATAAATATAAAAAATCCTCTATGTTAGAAAATAATTAAGCCTTACTTATTTGCTTGAATTCTTTTATTTAAAGTTCTTATCTTTTTTTTGCTTAATATATATTAATTCTTCTTAATTGTTATAATTGTTGTTTATTAAGGAATAGGAATAACAATTGAAATTGTTAAAGCTAAATGGTTGTCTTTTTTTACTAGAAAAGAGGAATGTTATGTTTGAAACATATTTTGATAAAAGTACATGGCTGGGTATTTTGAGTGATAGAATTTTTTAAAGCAAGAAGAATAGAATAGGAAAAGGTACGAAGTTTCCTAATGGTGACGAGTCCAGATATGGAGAATGGTATTTTGTACATTCATACTTTATCAGAAGACTTAAACCTCAAAAAGGAGTAAGAGCTTGATATTGTATAAGGATTCTACTTAAGAGTTTAAGAGACTGATGAATCATAGGAGTAAACCTCACCTGATGACCTGTGTTGTGTCAGTACCTGAAATGGAGACCCAATCACAAAGATAGAGGAGGTAGTTGACGAATGATATGACAAATTCACGTGCGAGAAATAAGACCAGAGTATTATTTGGGTTGACTACAATAAGTACATGAGAAATATCCGTAGGCTCTCAATTAGTCCTTGGGGATAGTTTTAGATTCCAAGTTATGATGGCTCTGAGATCAAAGGGATTCACATGACTGGCTTGGCATCCCCAACAAAGCGAAGCATTACCATGATTTGGTTGAGAATATCCTACTTCGATGTACCAGACAGGGTATGTACTCCTAATCGTCACCCAAAAAATAACTCTTCGATTTAATAATGCATTTCGTGTAACTCGTCTTGGAGATAAAAGATTTTAGAGGCATCGAGGAGCCCTAAAATGTGATTAATAGAATATCCCAGTAGGTACGATGTGAAGAGGAGAGAGTATGCAATGGTAGATACATTTTATTTTATGTTACTCCATGTTTGTGTGTGCTTGAGGATCGATAACTCACTCCTACAATCCTCCACTTTTCAAATACGATGGGAGACGAGTTTCACCCCATGTTTCATCTATCGATCATACCTCTAGAAGGAAAATGGACACATGACCCCCTATTCGAAAATGATGCATTATTGGTTATGTGAGATTTACATTTTTATCTCCAGACATTATACATCAGGATCAATACTCACATATATACCTACCCATTGTTATGATTTAGACCCTACTGCCCAAATATGTAGGAGTTCCACCTGATGTACCAACAGTCCCTAGATGCACTCAACCGCTGTCAAATCCAAACTCACTTGCATACTCAACTCTGAATGAAACCAATAGTCAAGAAACAAAAGAAGAAACGTTAGAGGAGGAGGATCCCTCCGAATGTTCGGATTAAGCTCTATAAAAAAAAAATCTACTAGTTAAGTTTTGAACAAATACTACTTGTATGTCTTGTTAGTTAGTAAGAACAAGGAAAGAAGCATTTTGTATACGCTCATTATGTATGTGTTAAAAACTAAAATGTTTCTTTTTATATAACGAACCGTTCTTTCTATTGAGCATTGTTAATGCATGATGTATGTTTGGTGTCGAGAAGAATATTCATATTATTTCAAAAAAATGTGTAATCTTTTGTTTACAAAATCGTGATAACAAAAATTTCAAAAAACTTGTTTTCTAATTTATGATAATTTCAAAATAAATTGAGAAAATAAAGAGGGCGTTACCACCTTAACGTTTTTTAGATCAAATGGCAACACCTATGGAGATCATAAAGATATTGTATTCAACACTTTTGTTGCCCTCGTCATCATCTTTTTCTTTTGAAGTATCTTCAAAAGGTTTGTCCGTACTCGTTACTGTTCCTAATGCCACACCATCCAAGGAACTCACACCTAGTCTAGCACTTCCCACTTTTCTCCCAAACCCTTTTTATGTTGAGAATTTGAGACGTGCTTGGGTGAAATCCTATTAGAGGGATCCACCACTGGTCGTGAACTTCGAGGATACTGAATTAAAGGACTCTTAGAAGAATTTCAAAAGGGGTTTAGAGAACTCTTAAGAAAATTTTGAGAAGAACTTCAAGAAGGATTTTGAGGAGAATTCGGTGGATGATGGCCACTATATTTCTTCTCACAGATCTTGCTAGAGATCCTCAGTCATCACTTTTGTTTTAGAGTTATTCTTACTATAGGGTTGGGTTTAGTGATGACTACTCTAAGTAGTATAGGATCTTTTGTTTTCTTGTATTTGATATGGGTAAACCTAGGCTTATATTTGAAGTGTTAGAAAACACACTAGAAGGGATTAATTAATATGTATGTCATTTTGAAAAGGTTTTTTGCAACCCTATTTCAAAAGACATATAAATATAAGAAAATAAGGATTTTTGCAATAATGACATATAAAAACATGTGGGAAGGTACGACTAAGAAAAAGAGTTTTATAATAGTTTCCTCTAATTCTTGAACTACATTTAGTTCTCCTTTAACACAAGGGGTTCCACTATTCAAAACTAGATTACCCCAAGTCCAAGACTCCATCACTCCTAGCTATACAACTAAGTATTCTATAAGTCACTTCTAACTTTTCCACCCAAGCATTCTAAACTGGGCTTAAACAACTTAATAACTTGATTAAGTATCTCAAGTATTCTTTAATACTAGGTCACTCCCAGTTTTCACAAGATCTTTTACAAGATAACTCATTAAGTGAGGATATGAAAGTTATGCATGGATACAACACTTAGTATAGCTAAGGGTATAAAGAATTACATAGAAAAATTTCAAGAAGAGATGTGAGACGTAGAAGAGTCTTTGCCTCGTTCAGAGTTTTTCTTGTATTTGCTAACTTTTTTTTAAAGACTTCATGCATATATATAGGTAGAGAAAAGACATGTTCATTGTACCTCAACGTTCTTCTTATTTCTTCTTATTATGTTTGTACATTAAATGCATGACTTTTTTTTTACGTTTTCATACTATAGGTGTTCAGCTACTGTTAGAGGAGAAAGAATATTCTTTTCCTTTTCCTCTTTGTGAATTTTGAGCTTTGATAGACAACCACTCTTTTGAAAATTTCTACTATAGTTTCCTTTGATGACAAACTTTAGAGCTCAATGGCCCTTCATCATGTTTGTTGCTTTTTATTAAATGTTTATTTGAATTTAAACTTTAGAATAACAACATGGATAGAAACATAGATGAATTGTTATATAATTTATCTAGGCATTCAAAGTACTTTAAGATTAGTTAGACTTATTAAATGTATAAGTAGAAAGCAAGTCTAAAGTTGTTAAAGATATTTTTTTATACAAGACATTTTCAAATCATACGTCTAAAACGTATAATTTTTTTCAAAATTGTTGGATGTATAGAAAATATCATGTAGACGAATCCAAAATTTTTAGTGCTTAAAGCATTTAACTTATTTTACATTTATATCATACGTCTGAATTGAGAAATGGTACATTTTCATGTTTAGGATGTATTTCTATCTCCAAACTCATTACTCTATTAGTACTTATCAAATTATATTATTCATTTATTATCATCAAAATCATAAATTTTTAGGAGTCTTATGTTTATCCACGTCTTAAGTTTTAACAAGATCATGACATATTTATCACCATATGTATTTTGTTTATAATTTAGGTTATACTAGCTACTTTTGTTGAGGGAGATGTTAATGTTATGACACTTTCTACTTCAAGTATGCATATATATTGGAGCCATAAATATTTATTCATTTATTCTACATTAGTCATTTTAAAATGTGTGACACCTCAAATTAAATTCCTTTTTTAAACATAATAAGCTTCACTTAAATTATTTGTATTTCTTTAAATATAACTTCATACACTTCTCAAATGCATTTCCTCAATCTATTCCTTTTTAACAATTCTACAAGATTAGTTCAAACTTTCAAAATTGACGTCTTTGAAAGAAATGGTTTCCATAGAGTTTAACGTTTAAGAAATCGTCTACACAAGTGTTTATAAAAATTTTATTAGCTAGATTAGAGTTGCGCAAAAATATTATTTTCATAAGCATGTATAAGGCAATAAAAATTTTAGCGAAATTAATTTTAAACGTATGAAATATAATGCGAAGAATAGTATACCACATACATAATAGATCCATCAGACCAATTCTTACCAATATTAGTGCATTTAATTCATATCATAGTCACTAGAAATAACAGTAATCAAAGAGTGTCAATATATAGACAAGGGGTGCAAAAAGAATAAAGTTTTTCAAAAAGAAGATTTACAATACTCATATACAAAAGAATGACCTATTCTGCCCATACATAGTATCCTAGTCAAAGTAGTACAATCATATCTACCTTGTGAGTTATACAATCATATCCTCCCTCTATGCATATCCCTCAAATGGATCCTCCTCCTCCGAGCACTCCTCCATCTGCTTTGGTTCAATGGTCGGCATGAGACTCGATCCCTCAAAAGTAGAAGAAATAAAAAAGGAAGGAGTCCGAGCCAAACTCCAATCAATCATGTGTTTAGGCAAGAGAAATCCACACATAGTATGTGGATCAAAGGGAGGTATTGTCGACTATGGAATAATACTCAAGGGAGAGGGGACCTCAACAATGGGTCCATCAGCATCTATAGCCATGGTTAGGTCAGGCAAAGCAGAATTAGAAGAAGCAGGAAAAGGAACAAGAACATGAGCATAGCCCAATGCCACAGACGAAGTTAGAATAATGAGGAGATCAACATGAACTAACCTCCCATGGGAAGTATCCTCTTGTGGAAGGAAAATAAAATGCATTGTGTCGTTCAAGGTATCCTCCTCATATATTGAGTCGTTAACCCATTGCCCCACAATGGGCTGCACAGCCAAGTAGAAGATCGGCTGGTAAAATCTCGACATTCTTATTCGAAAAAATGGAGATGTAAGGAGTGAGTCCTCCATCCAAATTGATTCCACAATCACACTACAAGACGCACTCACTCACTCTCATTCTCACCTTCGTACCCTATTTACTTTACTATTAGACGTATTTTTGGGTCCACAATGCCTCTTGACCTTCCAAGTCATAGAGGTATTACATAACGTATATTCATCATTATTTTCTTTCAAGTAACGATTGAGAATGCATATCATGTCTAGTACTTGAATCAGGATACTCTCCATTAACCATGGTAATACTTCCTATTCATCGGGGACGCCAAGTCTATCACATGAGTCCCTCTACCTTAAAAGTTATCACAACTTAGCATCTCAACACAACCCCCTAGGACTCTTTAACCCTATGGACATTCCTCAAGTACCATTCTGTAGTCAATTCATGCAATCTTCAATCTTAATTTCCTCACACACGAATTTATTGTCAAACACCGCCATCACTATCGTGACCTAGTCTTTTGTCAAATCACTAGTACTAACATGATGACTTTCCACATAAGCAAATTTTCACCTTCATCTGCCATCACATCAACATAGTCATCGTGTTCTCATCTAAACATCAGGCTCTCTAGCCATCAATCATCAAGTCCTACGACCACAGGCACTTCGATCTCATAATTCATCGACTTTCATGAGACTCACTGACCATCAATCTCTGCATTTCCATCAGCTCGTACATTTATCGAGTACAACAAATTCACACGTTCACAACTTTCAATATTACACTCATCTCTACTTCGAGAGATGACCAAACAAAGTCTCATCTACTGAGACTCCATATCAATTCATCTGGGTGGTCTCGTTGGTAATAATAGTCTCCCTTTAACATCAGTCAATCCGCTATCTTAACGACTTTTGGAAGTCGTCTTTCTTAATTTACTTTCATATGTTCTATCATTTATCTATTTAGGATTGGTGTGTCAAAACTCATTGGGGATTTAGTTTTTAAGATTCCCTCCTCATGTTTCTCCTAATCATATAAGATCTAAGTCATTGAGTTTTTGAGTTGTAATTTAATCGAGTTTTCGTGTTACATCAAAATTTTCTCTAATTTTAATCTTTTATGGAAAATCTCTACAAAATTTTATTTTAAAGTCCGTTATATTTAAAAATATTCAAAAAGACTTTCAAAATACCTTTTTATTTAATATTTAAAATTATTTCACATATTTTTTGAAAAACAACATTACACGTTATTTTCTGTCACCTAGTTTTTGTAAATTTGCTTGTTTTTGTCCATTCTAAATCCAATTCTTCAAAAACTTGTTCTCATGTTTAAACATTTAAATTTCCTACTTGAAAATCAGAATCCTTCATCAAAAATCACTCTTGACTTTTTGAGACAAAAATTGGTGAGCTTTTCTGTTTTTTAAAATGTCGATTTTCTTAAGAATGTTTGTTTTATCTTCGAAAATTTGTTTCTCCCTCATTTTCAATCCAATTTGAATGAAAATTTTTCTCATGTTCTCATAATTTAATTTTCTTCTAAATGACCCATTTTCTTATTCAAAATAGTGTCAACATTAACACGGTCAATTTTTTGACGTTCCGCTCAAATTAAAACATGTGGCTAAACTTCCAAAATTCATTTCTCCCTCAATTTAAATCCAATTTGAGTGAATATTTTTCTATATTCTTATAATAAAATTATTCATCTTAAAATAATTTTCACACCTAAATTCGCTCCAAATCAATACAATTTAAAATTTTAATTTTTCGCCCTCGACAAAATTTAGTACATTTTAAAATATTGCAGTTCACCTTTGTTTTCAATCTAAATTGAGTGGGACCATTTCCTAAATGTTTATAATTTAATTTTAAAACCAAATTTCTAGGTTCCAGGTCAAAAATCTTTTCCAATTAATACAGTTTTCAAAATTCCTCTCTGTTGTACTAGTTTTCAAATAAAATGTTTTTCACACCTTTAAAAATATCAAAACTTTTCTTTCTTTCCTATCCATTTTTACTGTTCACACAATTTTTCTAGATTTCAAAATTTCACTTTTCACATACCCAAACCAATCACACAATTTAATTTTGAAAATTTTCCCTTGCTGTATCAGATTTTCGTTTTCACAAAACCACCTCCACCAATTTATTTTTATCTTTTTATTCTTTAATCCAATCCCTCTAAAAATTTTACCACTTGTTAATAACATCTTAATGGTCCTAATAAAAATTATTTGAGTCCAAAAAACGTTTTATCCCATCCTAGATAAATTTATGAAGTATCAGCCCTTTCACACGTTCTGTTATTCCAGCAAGTTCTCAAGTTCACTTACCAAAATTTATTCCACTTTGTCCTTTGGTTCCCTTACTGGTTTGAGTGGTTTTGTCGCTTCAATATACAGTCTATTATCATAGTTTTTAGTCTAACAATTTTTTCAATATCCAGAGCCAATCCAAAACACGAAAATACACCAACATCTTTGTTTTTCGGATACAAACAGAGTGCACATTCCAGCCACCATTTCAATCATATAATCCACATTTTAAATCATCATTCAAGCCTTTTCCAACCACACATTCATCATATAACATCAACACATACTTTTTCTAATCATTATAGGCTCATAAACTGGACATATAAATTAAAACAACACAACATAGCAATAAGATTTTTGTTACTTTCTTTGGCTTCAATACACGTACGAATTTAAGCAAATAGATTTCAGTCATCTAGAGATAAATTAGGGGCCTCATTTCCTTTACAAAAAGAGTAGGAAAATGACTAGAATGAACAAGAAGACTCCTCCTTACCTAGGTGAAGGCACACAGATTTTTCTGCACAAAACACTTGGTGGAAAATACCCCAACCAGCAGCAACCAACAACACTTATTCTCCTTCCAGCTGCTGCCATGCCCACTATGGATGCTTGGAGGGTCCAAAAACTACAGGAGGAGGACTAAAGGAAGAGGTTTGAAGGTGGAGAAGCAAGGAAGAAGCTCAAAGTGCAACAAAAAATTCTGACGTACCAAGGGAGGGGGCTAGCAACGGTAATGCAGGGAGGGAGGGGTCCCTCAGCTTGTGGGTCCTTTAATAGGACCCACATTAGGTCTAGATTAGCCTAATCATCATGGTTAAGGTCCTAATTAAGTCCTTTATTAGATTAGTCATCCATAAGTGGAGTTTAGAGCTTAATTTCCTGTCAAATAAGCTGTCAAAACATTAATCCTCTACATCAACTCTATTTTTTTCTTTTATTTTTTCTACTACTTTATGAGGTTAATTCATCATTAAATCTCTTGAAATATTAATTTCTTTGTCCATATTTTATGTATTTTTATTTTTCTTATTGATTATTTCTCAAATAATTATTAAATAAAAAATATCAATTATTTCAAATTATTGAATTTCTTATTCTTAAAAAAATTAAGAATGTTACAAAATGTATATTTATAATTGAGATGGCACTGAGCTTATTTTTTGAAAATTTAAATGATACATTATATTTACTAAGTGATATGCCATTTTCAAAACCAATAAACAAAAAGTCTTAAAAAATTTGCAAAACTCCAATCTAAGTTTTCATAACTACACTTAATGTACATAATTAAATAGATTATCGTACTTTATAAAATAAACAAATAAAATAATTAATGTATAACTACTAAATCAAAAATCTTGGATGTTACAACCTCTAGAGATGTCACATGTCCATATTCGTACTCCATGTAAATGTATATGCCCATATTGAAAAATGTTATTGTCAACTAGTTTTAGGAAATACAAAAAAATTATATATATTTGTAAAAAAATATATAATTGTCATTAATTAAATTAAATTAATTCCATAATTACATTAAATGTCATATCACAACATGTCATTACATTAATCAAGCTTGTTCAACTCATATTAGAGCATCTACAATGCATAATTACTAAATTAAGTTAATTATCTTAATTTACGAAACCTACCATGTTACATAAATCTAAGAACTTTATACAAAAATTTACTCTAATGTTAAAGTTGTTAATGTAACGCCCCTTTTTATTCTTTTTATTTTTAAGAAAACAATATTTAATTAATTTTATCGCTGGTAAATTTCAAATCTAAACTTGCCAAGGGAATTACAATTTGATGAAAGATAACATCTTACATATATTTGTTTAACTTGATTTCATTCAAAACATGCTCACCTTAATATACAGGCAAGATAAAGTTATAAGTAAAATTATTATTACATTCTCATAATGCTTCAGTAGGTAAAATAAGATAACATCTAAGGTAGTTTTTCATATCTAAATCATCTAATCAAATCTTTTAGAAAGATCCTTTTCCTTTGAAGAATCTTCCCTCCTATCTAGATCGTCTACTTGAACTGAACCCATTGAGGACTGTGGGCGTGGAGGAGTTTAAGTATGACTTTTAGATGCAAGAATACTAGTGAATTTGGAAGGCGGAGTTTGAGACAGAATTATAGGTATATTTTTGTGATGAAACTGCCATGGAACTATGATATTGGTAGGCTTAAAGGCAAACCTAACATAGCCCATAAAAGTATCATCTCCTTGAATTTTATCATGAGTTCATCTCCCTTCCAGAGGTATTATGGACAGGTGAAACAAGGACTGAAATTCTTCTACCACCTGTATTTGGAAAAATATGGGAGTTGTAGGAGTAAGTCATTTATCCATAGGCAAACACATACATATATAGAGTGTTTATAACTAACATAGACTCTCATCTCACCATAACGTGCCTAATTAGGGATTCTACTCAATTTAGGACCCTTTATAGCCTCCAATACTACTAACTCTGGGAGTACTTACACAAGCGTATCAATAATAATCCAAATTTTCAAATCTTAGGTTGACGATCAAGAATACATATCCTGCTTGGTACTCGGTCCAAGATACTCTCAACCGAATCTTGGTAATGATCCGCTTTGTCGAGGACGTCAAGCCGATTTTGTGAGACCCTCTTCACTTTGAGCGGTTTACAACTTGGCACCTTATCTACCCCCAAGGTCTCACCAGAGCCTGCATACATTCCTCAAGTACCTTTTGTGGTCAACTTTTGCAATCTCCATTTTTATTTCTCACTTGTTAGGGTTTTCAATTCTATCCACCTTCCTTATTTCATCTATCAACTCTATTGTCAATCCATCTTGGTATTGATGATATGTTCAGATATTTATGGATAGCATCCATCTTTCATCTTTATATTATAATCATTCTATATTTGTTACCTTATCTGAGCATTTCTCAGTTCATCCTCTACTCTAGAGTTACTTTAGAAATTTTACTGTCTCACATGGACAGTTATCATGAATATGTAACATCTATTAGTAGTAGACATAGTAAATCATATATCTACTATCAATTCAATACTTTAAAATCATAATCAATGATCATAGCAATTAACAACGCACATTATTATCAAACAACAAGACATGGGCAAAATGGTCATTTCACACTTTTTCTTTCAAAATTCCTTTCTACCTATATATTTATATGGAAGAGGTAGATTTAAAAAGGTTTTGAATCTTTGTTTGAATTAGTTTGGAAAGTTTCCCAAAAAAGGATATTTTAGTAAATTTTGTTAAGAGGGGTATTTTGGTCATTTCATAAAATTTGAGGATGTCCTATTGCATTTCTAATCATTAGGGAATACTTATATTATTTTTCCCTAAATTTAGAATGATCAAAATAGTGACAAATTTTAATTTATTAACATAAGGGTATTTTGGTCATTTTGAGATAAAAGTTTATTTTCTCAGGCTTTTCAATATTTTCCAGATCCCAAAAGAAATATAATCATTTCATGTATCTATTTAGAATGTCTTGATTCTATTTCTCCTCATTTATACTAGTCAAATAGTTAAAATTTTTAATTTTTACAAACTAGGGGCATTTTAGTAATTTAAAAGAAAAGGTTAATATTGTTTAAATCCTTGGGAAATCTATTTTAGAATTGTAAGTATAGGAGTATAGATACCTTTTGTATTATTTTCAAGAATTTAAATAGAGAAAATAGTAGAAAAATTTCAAAATTTTTTGCCATGGGTATTTTGGTAATTTTTCTTACCAGGGGCAAAATGGTCATTTTGACCATCATCTTCTTCTTCTTCTTCACACAAAAGCTAGTTAGGTTTTTATTTTTGGTCAAATTCATTCTACTCCTCGCTCTTTCTCGTTCTTTGAATTGCTTTTACATTCTTGAATCAAAATTGGCCAAAATTCATTACTAATAACTTAACCTCCTACTTATAATTTTCGAATTTTTAAAGATTAACACAAACCGAATCGAAAGTTTAAGCTCAATCCAATTTCTATTATAATTTGTCAAAAAATAGTGAATTATATAGCTAGAATCCTTCGAATATCAATTTTGAAACTTACCCAATGATGAATTTCAACAAAAATCACCTCACTGAAGAGAATCATGGTTCTATAAATTTGAAACTTCAAAATTTCAAACTTAATTCATTTTCAATGAATTTTCCTATCTCAGAGTGTCAAACTTTCAATAAATCAAGTTTAAACAATCTAGAACGATTCTATGAATGAAATTCGAAGAAAAGATAGCTCCTCCTACCTTTTTCAAGTTTTTCCGGCGAGGCTCCGATGAAACTTCAATGACTATGCGAATTTGTGATTCCTTTAACTTTTCTTCCACAGAATCGTAGCATGAACGATTCTGAAGCTAACTAAATTGGAACGAAGCAAAGAGGTTGAAAATTCAAGAAGAATTTTGAAGGGATATTCGACAATTTGATGTTCTAAACATCCGATTCTTCAATCGCTTATATAGCATTTTCTGCCACCCAAATTCGTTTACTTTATTCGCAAGTTGTAGACAAAGGCAGCAATGTTGCAAGGTATGGCGCAGAAGGTCTGAGAAAGAAGTAAAGTGATGGCGGCATTGCATTTTGAGGAAGAGGATGACAACACTGCTTTTTGAGGAAGGGTTAAGTAGAATTAATTCCTAAAAATAAACAGCGATGAGTCTATCAGTCAAATTGCAATCCCTACTCTCTCTTACTACTCTTCGACCCCAACGTGCCTTCCTTCGAATCTATCTCACACCCTTTTTTTGCATTTCGTGTTTTATTTCTCATTTTACCCAGTGTCTTTACCTTTTATTCCACTTTGGCCATTATTTTACTATCCAAAATGGGTAGCTCAGTTGGCACCTTACTCGCCTTTTTCTATTTCCTTTTCTTTTTCTTCTTTTCTTTTTCTTTTAATTTCTATTTTTAATTTTTAACAATTATGTTTTTTATTTCTAAATTTTTCCAAAAATCTTATAAACTAATTTATATTTTTTTCTTATTGATTTTAAATTTATTTTTCACCAAATATTTATTTTATTTGATAAATTTATTTATTTTATTTATAAAATATTTATTTATTCATATTTAGTTCCTAAAAATTTAATCCCTCAAAAAATTTTATTCTGACTTTCTAACTCTTTTTTTTTCTTCTTTTTATTTTTATTTTATCTAAACATATCAAGAGTCTATTTTCTATCCAAAAATTGGTTGATATTATTAATTTTATTTCATTTTTAACTAACTAAAATTTCTCTCCCTTATTCTTCCTTTCTCTCTAAATTTTGTCTACTAAATAGATAATATTTTCTCAAAGAAATAAATTTCTAAATTCTATTTTAATTAAACTAAAATATTGAATTGAGAAAAGACATATCTTATAATTTAAATTTATAATTTTAATATGTCAAAATCAGGATATTAGAACTAAAATAGATACTTAAATTTTTATGATTAAAACATAATTTTTATTGATATAAATCAATTAAATAATTTTATTTATTTAAATAATTTACTTAAATAACAGATTATTAAGTCAATTACTTAAAAAAAATCATAAAAACATCTGCCTTTGATATGCTTTTGGTGAAAGCAAAAAATTATACACCGATTCAATCCAACACAAATTTAATAATTCAGATTTTAATTTTTTCCAAATCCATACTAAAACCAAACATCATTTACACACCCTATTATAAAACCTAGTGATTGTTAACATGAAAAAATGAGCAATCATGACAACCCATCCCAACCCATAAATCCCGAATCTAAACCAGTATTTCGTTAGGACGGTCGATGAACGCGCGGCCAAGGTATATAAAACAAACTTATTGAGACCAAACACCAGCGAACCAAAAACATTAAAAACCATGTGATTATTATTTCGTTAGCCAAAACTACAAACCATACTATGCAAGCCAAAAAAAAAAAAAAAAATACAAATCACACTATGTTAAAGCCACAGTTGCAGCCACGCTTGTAAAAGATACTTATTCCATTACACACTCTTGAAAAGAAAGTGGGTAGCTTTAGGCTATGAGAACATGTCCTAATGTACCTCACTCTTTTAACACAAATCTTAAGGGTCAATTTAGATACAAGTTAGAAGTGTTTTTAATAATTTTTTATTAAAAATATAAAATTTTCTTTAATAAAAAAGTTTTAAAAAACACTTTTAACTTTATCTCTAAACAAACTCTAAGAGACAGAAAGAAGCATGTAGATTACAGTGGAGCTGGAGAGCTTATGCATGTTCATGGAATGGGATAGACAACTACTTTTCCAGTTGCTCTGTTTGTTTCCAGATGGGCAAATGCTTCAACAGTTTGAGAAAATGGATAGGGGCTCTTGGGGTCAAGTATTGGCTTCAACTTACCACTCTCAAAATAGGGGTTTAGTTTCTCTAAGATACTCCCATCAGTACTTAGTATGAAAACGATAGCTGGAGGAAATCCAGGTGGCACTATTGTCACAACTTTGCCTCCTTCTTTTAAACCCTTGAATGCCTGTTCAGTTTGCCCTGTGTTTGATTTTAGAAAAATATGTGTTAGTATTCTGCAAGATACCAGAGCAACCTCAAACTTCACACAGCAGAATATGTGCTCAAATTCTGACCTACTGTATCATACACCACATCAAACTTTTCAGACAGGTCTTCAAAATTCTCCTTTGAGTAATCAATAGTCAAATCAGCTCCCAAATTCCTCAATAGTTCCAGTTTCCTAGTGCTAGCTGTAGCTGCTACCTTGGATGCTCCATAAACATGCTTAGCAAGCTATGTGAACAAGGTATTATTAATTATAATCACTTAGCAAGAATATTGTTAAATTTTAAGACAACATGAAGTGAGTAATTGTTTTCTATATTCAGTCTGAAGAGAGTTTAAGGTATTGAATCCTTAAAGAGAGGTGATCATACTCTTGCATGAAAACAGGAATGTAAATCATAAACAAGTGTTAACATTATATTAAGGTGAGAGCCTTGGAACAACAGTAATATTGCTAGGGAATTCATACATCTCTACCCTCCACAAGCCCTACTCAGGGAAGCCTCGCCAAAATGTAAAAATATGTGAAAAGATACACACTCATGAGGCGCTGTGAATGTTGATTGAAAACAAACCTTGGTGCTGAGACAATGTCACTCTTGTAATGACTACAAACAGCAATGTTGAAGGTCGATTCAAGAAAAACCAATTTGAGGAAAGTTTACTGTGACTGTGTTCTGTAACTTCATTTCAGTTGTAATGAACTTAATCACAATGAAACGGTCAAAAAGAAAAGGTTTAAGTACTCATTTAATCTCTATAAGAATTTTTTCTTCATAGTTTTCTATACTTAAAAATTATTCATTTTAACATATACACTTTTTAATCTGATTTAGCCTTTGCTGTCAAAAATTATAAAAAATAAAACAGATCAAAAAATATGTGTAAGGACTAAAACGAGTAGTTTTTAAGTGTCAACACTAAAATGTAATGATTGTACAACTGTAACGACCTCAAATGAGTAATTAAACTAAAAATTAAGATCAGCTATTACTACAAGGACATCTTAATAGATCTGAAAAAGCATATTGATACCTGAATAACATGGGTTCCAACTCCACCAGCACCTCCAAGCACAAGGATAGATTTCCCAGCAGAAAACCCAGTTCGTTCAAGGCCTTCATAAGCAGTCTCAAGTGTTAAAGGAAGGCTAGCAGCCTCAGCAAAGCTCAGATTATGTGGCTTGTGAGCCAATAGTCGTTCTTCTGCAGCAGTGTACTCAGCCAAAGAACCAATCACCTTTGGATATTCCAAAGCTTTCACATTGATATCACCATAAACTTCATCCCCAACCTTAAATTTCTTCACTTCACTTCCCACTTGAACCACCACTCCAGCAACATCATACCCCGGAGCAGTCTTCACACCCACCCCACACACAAAATTATACAATAAATAAATATGAATAAAAAACAAATTTAGTATATAATGAGACATAAAAAACCCCTTAAGTCTCTGTTTTAATCTTAACAAGGATGACAAGCGACAACCAACCAAAAACTTACAAAAGTAATGCGTGTTATAAAACTCAAGCCCATATTTAGTAGTGATTTGTAAATATTCAAACGGGAATCCGGAAGAGTAAATTTGAGTATACCTATTTTTTAAGGTGCATGGTTGTGCATTCGAGAATTGTGCCAAAATTAGATTTTAGCTCCAAAACCAATTTTAGGATGAAATGTCATCAATTTGACAACAAAGTTATTAGTAAAATAAATAATCTAAACATCAATTAGCTCTTAACCTATCACTATTCAAAATCAATTTTAAAGTGAGACAATTATTTTAAAAAAAAAGTAGTTTCAGTTGTTTCACCAACAGAATGACATTGATGTGAATAAAATTAGACTCATATTCCTTAAATTTTGTGGATGAAAAATTATAGTTAGTCAAATTCTCAGTGAAAATTATAGTTAGTCAAATTCTCAGTGAAAATTAGTAACCAAACAAAGTTACGAAATACGTAGATCCAATAATATAGTTAAAAAAAGAAAAAACAAACTATCTCTTTCATTATCTTATAAAATACTACCAATTAAGGACAAACAAACAATCACCAGTTTCACGAAACCTATTTTTTAAACTATCTTATGAATAAAACGTCTTAATTGAGACAAATATTTAAAAATAAAAAATACTTTCACCGAAACCTATTCTTACATATTCTTATAAAATACCAGTTAAGGGCAATTAATCATAGAAGAAATAGGGAGATGTCAAATTTAATGTTCAAAAAACAAAGAAGTAATTGAAGTAAAAGACAAATTGTGGGTAATCACTGAAATTGTCTTACTTACAGGTAAAGGGGAGTCACTGTTCTTGAAATGGCCTTCCATTCTCTTGTAATCAATTGGGTTAAGGGAAGCAGCAGCAACCTTGATGAGGACCTGATCTTCCTTCACCTCAGGCAAAGGAACACTCTGATTAAACTTGAGAACATCCTTGGATTTTCCATACTCAGAATATGTCCAAGCTTTCATGTGAGAAGGTATTGATATTGCAGCCATGCTTGTTGTGCTGGTGAAAATGAATCGGAGTTCAAAAGTGAAGGAAAACGGGAATAGGAAATAAAGGGTGGAAAATGGGAGTTAGATGCAGAGTGAATGAGAAAGGAAAGTGGTTTTTGGAATACCAAGTATCAGCATTATTGAGCTATGATGACCGTGGACTTATAAGAACACGTTTAGCATGATTATTGGGTGCTTGGAAATAATAATTCTTTAATACTGTAGTTTTCATTGAAGGAAGGGACTTTTTTGTTTTTAATTGAATCAAATAATGAACGCTGTTATGAATTTTTCTTTTTCCTGTTTTTGGTAGGGTACATACCATATTGATATATGTTAAAGTGGTAGTTAGACAAAGTCATTTAAGGTTAAAATATATGCATGGTCTTTTACCTTTTTATTAAATTTGTTTTATCTTTTAAAATATTAATTTTTCTGTTTTAGATTTTAAATTTGAATCAGTATTGTTCTTTTTAAATAGTTAGCTTTTAATTTTAGAATAAGATTTTAAATTTTTTATTTATTTAAGACTTAAAATATGTTTTATCATATTTATCTACACAAAATTATAAAATTTAATTAATATTTAAATAAAAAATATAAATATGATAAAAAAAAACATAAAATCAGTCTCGTGAATAATTTAAAAATTAAAAATTTAAATATTTTTTTATAAAACTCACTTTTAATATTTTAATTTCTTTTTATTTAAATTTTATAAGTGAATTTAATAAAATAAAATTCACTTTTGAATCAATAAAAGAAATGAAATTATACTTTAAAATTGAAAACAAGCAGGATAACATTAATTCAAATTTGAGAAACAAATGATCAAACTGATATTTTAAAGAATAAAAGATCCAAAATAAACTTTAATAAAAAATAATAAATTACAAATATATTTTAACCTTATTTTTTATAATAATTATTTTTGAAAATATGAGAGTATATTGTAATAATTTTAATAAACATTAGTCAATAACAAATAGTGTGTCAAAAATATGTGTTGTTAATATTTCTTTTATTTTATTTATTAATATCTCACTTCAATAATAAATTTGATTTATAATTATATTTTAACTTTTTAATAAAGAAAATTTAATTAAAAACTATTTTACAATAATAATTTAAATAATTATTAATTTAAAAATATATTTATCTATTTTTTATATTATACATTAGATTAAATAATTTAGAGAATAAGATTCTTATTTGTCACAGTCTTACCTAGACATTTTTAATTTTGTTATAAAACATTAGATATTTTTAATATTTTCTAATCTCTATCCTTCGAACAAACATTTCATGTACTACACACATAATTAGTCAAAAATATTCTTTGTCAGTCATCTTAAACTGTCTTCTTTTTAGTTTTATTTACATATTTAATTTTCTTAATTGTTTATCCATATCAATCAACCATTTTAATTAAGAATCAGATATTAATATAAATTAAAATAGATATTAATGTTAATTAAAATAAAACATTAGTAAAATCGTTACAATTTCTTTTTGATAAATAATCGTTTCAATTTTTTAAATAAGACCAAATTAAAAAAGTTTCAATATGGCTGTCAAAAAAAAAATTCAATAAGCTTGAAATTCAAGATTAAAAATTTAATCTCTAAAAATAATTAATTAAAACGTAAACGAATTTCAAAATCCCATTACTGCACGGATAAAAAAAAAATTGGACGATTTGCACTGTTGCATTGTTGATGTGATTAACGAAGATCTACCATTCATGTGGACACTTGCTTATATGACATTCACATTACTGTCACATTACTGTCACACGAGTGACAGTAATATGCCATGTGATTTTTTTTTTTCATTCATAAAAAAGTTTAAAATTTAATTTTAATCTATAAAGTTTAAAGTTTTATTTTAATTTCATTAAATTTAAAATATTAATGTTAATTTTCTATAAAATTTAAAATTTTAATTTTTTTTATAAAAAAATGTTATATTTTAGTTTTCAATAAAATACATTAAATAATATTAAAAAAAACATATTACTCCTAACATGATAATATTATTAGTAAGAGTGAGTGTAAATCACGTTTGTAACGCCTATTTTTTTTTTATTATTATTATAATTAATTAACATCAGAGATAGCGCGCAAGTATTTACTTATTGCATAACGACTTCAGGGAGTTACAATTTAATCATACGATAATAATTACCATACAACATTTTCATAATAAGTTCTCATAAAGTAAAAGTCATACATAATTCAAATAGGAAATACAAATTTCTTAAAACATCATATT
>JAMLFT010004166.1:0-20220 GCA_026544285.1 Pachyrhizus erosus | reverse complement strand
ATAATATCAAATGATATATATTACCTGTAATAAATGTATTATATTAAAATACTATTTATATTCCTATTTGAATTGAAAATTAAATATTCTAAAACTTTTAATTTATATAGATAAAGATTATCTATAATAAAAACTTTTTTTTATACAAATAAAGATTACTAATGATAAATACATTACATTGAAATAACATTTATATTCCTATATTGAACACAAAATTTTTCTTTTATGTATATGGACGTAAGTTTATATTTTTTAATTTTTTATTCTTAATATATTTTGATGATTAATATATTTTTAAAATTTAAATATTTTTATTAATTTATACTTTTTATTATTAAAATATTTATTTATTAATTAAAATAAAATTTAATAATATTTAACGATATATATTACATATAATAAATAAATTATATTAAAATACCATTTATATTCTTATTTTAAATAAAAAATTAAATATTCTAAAACTCTACTTTTATATATATATAATTTTTTATTAATCTTTGCAACTAGTAAAAAAATTTCCTAAACACTAAATCCTAAAACTTTAAATTACTCTCTCTCTTTTATTTTTATTTTTTTTACCTTTACTGATATGCTTAAACATTTTAACTATTTCTCCCTTTCAATCTACTATCTTTCATTTTTATTTATAAATTAAATTTTAATATAATTTTTAAAAAACATCAATAGTTAAAAAATAAACTTAATATTAGAATTTAAACTGATTATTTTAAATTTAAAATAATATATATATTTAAAAATATTTATTTATTACAAATTTTAATTATATAAAATTAAATATTTATTATATATAATGCACAAGTTAAAATTTTAACTATAATAAAAAAATTATTACTAAATTGAAAAATCTTCTTATTCTTTAAATACTTTCATTTAAAATTTAAAATTAGTAGATTACTAATTGTCGCAGCATCTAAGATCTAGTAGATTAATCTTCTTTTTGTTAAACACTTTTTAAGTGAAGTACTTTGTCGTACATTGATTAACCACTAATATTGAATTAGGAAAATGATAAATATTATAAAATGCTTTCTAGCTAAATCACAAACTCATTTGTCTTTTTACAAAAATGATAGAAATGTGTTTGTGATGAGCTAAGATGAAAAAATCATATAAATCAACTGATGTAAGATTATTTTGATTTAATTAATAATTTTAAAATTAAATTGAGTGTGTAATTATATTTGAAATAAGAATTTTATAGAATTATCATCCATTGAAGACTAATTTACTCACTAATCTAAAAGATTTTTATATACATGAGAAATTAGATACTTTTTGCTAAACAAATTATTTCTATAAAGTGTTAGCACATATGTCTAACCGATGTATAATTATTTTTAATAAAAAATACTTGTAGTAAAAAATAATTTAGTTAGAATATAATTATTTTTAATAAAAAAATAATTGTAGTAAAAAAATGAAAAATTAGATTGAACCATTTAATTTGATCAGAAAATTTAATGAATTAATTAAGGTCGTTAGTTCAGTCATTAAAAAAAAATCAACAGTCCAAAAAGTCAGTCATATAATTCAAAATTGGTCAAGAAGATAAAAACAAATGAAAATTAATTGTGAAAACCCATTATATTTTTTTTATTTTCTATTTTTTTATTCAAATATATTTTATGAGATAAAAAAAAATGATCTAAGTAAATGATTCGAACAAAAACATAGAGTTGAAGAGGCAAAGATGGTTCCCTTAATAAGAAAGCCGTATTTGAACCTATCAACGTGTGCCACTTGCCATCATTTTCCACAAAATTCCGAATCACTCCCACATACCAACACAACTCAAGTTTACACCAACTACCCCTTTTCGTTTCCGTTTTCTTCTCAAATTGTTCGCATTTTCACTGTGATTCACCCCACCAAATGATTTGTTTCCCTCTGCACTTCTTGCCAACCCCGAAATCATAGGGTCTCTCTCTGTTTTATCAGATCTTTCTCTCTTCTTTTTCCTATTTTCAGGTAAAAAATTCTTTTTGATGCTGCCCTTTTGCTCTGGGATATTGTGTGATGGTTTTTGTGAAGTGGGATTGATCATCATTTGCGAATCATAAAGTTTGAATTTTGATGGGTACTTTGTGTTGAAACCCCAAATCTCTTGTTGTGATGGTGTGTTTCTGAGGGCCCCAGAAAGGGTGGAGTATTGGGATTTTGAAAAAGTTTGGAAATTTGTTCAGGGGGTAGTCTTTGGGGTGATGCTTTTTATTTTGGGGTGTGATTGAGTTATAAGGATCCTCCAACTGCAATGGTCAATGATATTTCAATTTGATTGTTGCTTTGTGGTTTCAACTTACAGGTTTTGGTTTGAATGGGGATTCAGACAATGGGATCTCAAGGTAATGGGCAGCAGTCTCATTTACAGCCTTCATCTTTGTCTAGGCAAGGTTCATGGTATAGTCTCACTCTTGATGAGGTTAATAATCAATTAGGAGACATGGGGAAGCCATTGGGGAGCATGAACCTTGACGAGCTTCTCCAAAATGTGTGGACTGCTGAAGCAAGCAAGTCTTCGGTGATAGGCACGGAGAGTGAGAACATGTCATCCTCTTCCTCGCTTCAACGGCAGGCCAGCCTGACCTTGGCTCGCGCGTTGAGTGGGAAGACAGTGGATGATGTGTGGAGGGAAATTCAGCAAGGTCAGAAGAAAAGGTATGGAGAGGATGTGAAATGCCAGGAGGGAGAAATGACTCTTGGTGAGACCACCTTGG
Organism: Pachyrhizus erosus; assembly: GCA_026544285.1. Lineage (NCBI taxonomy): Eukaryota > Viridiplantae > Streptophyta > Magnoliopsida > Fabales > Fabaceae > Pachyrhizus > Pachyrhizus erosus. The sequence continues at coordinate 17,482 of JAMLFT010004166.1, read as the reverse complement.
AGGATTTCTTGGTGCAAGCAGGACTTTTTGCTGAAGCTTCTATCAATCCAGCTGTGGGGTTGGATACAATGGATTCTCCCGCCACACAAGGTTTCCAACAGAAAACAGGCCTGTCATCCTCCCCTTCAATTGGCAGTTTATCAGACACGAGATCAGGCCGGAAAAGGGATGCTCCTGATGCGTATGAGAAAACTTTAGAAAGGAGGCTGAGGAGGAAAATCAAGAATAGGGAATCTGCTGCTCGGTCCCGAGCCCGAAAACAGGTTTAGCTTTCATGTACAACATGAAGCTATTTTGGTTTAATGAATTTATTGCATTCTTTGGTTGTTTCCTTTACCTGTTGGGAATGTTATTTTTTACCATAGCTTATTTTTATTAATGTTTCATGGTGCAGGCTTACCATAATGAACTGGTTGGCAAGGTTTCCCGTCTAGAAGAAGAAAATGTAAAACTCAAGAAAGAGAAAGTACTAGCCTCACTCATGTTTTATTTTCACCACTATGTTCAACATTCCTTGTGTTTGTCATATAGATATTTGTATTTTCTTATATTAGAAAAGCTATTGAGTTTTGTTTGTGATTTGTTATTCATTGGTTTATCTTTCTTGATTGAAAAGTTTAGGATGTGTTCTGTGGATTGAATGTGTTTTTGCAACTAAGAGACTAATTGATTGTCATGTAGTCAAATTTATCATCCTTGGGAAAGGGAAAGTTGCAAATTCCCCCAAAGTCAAAATTCCAATATTTTAATTTTAATTGAGTAGAATGACATTTGAGATATGAATAAATGATCTTCTGTTATTTATTTCTGGAGATTAATGTCTCAGTTTGAATAGTGGGGTTTCTCGTTTAAGTTTTGTACCTCACGTTTAGATACTTGGTTTAATTAAGTATACAGCTTAACCAATAACAGGCTAACTGTTGAAAATATAGGTCTACAATTTTAATTGACTAATCCTAATTGGCCTCTTTGCTGATTTGGTTTTTTTATAGAATGGAATGGCATTGTTAGATCCATTTAGCTAACCAACCTCGTGGGAAAAGGCTTTGGTTGTAATTTGGCCCCTCCTATTGCTTATGGGTGTGAATATTTTGGACATAATAGAGCACCGTAGAGGGTTGTTAATGTGATGTCCTTGGTTGTGAATTTTGACACATATCTACCTATTATTATGTGTTAGTTTGTATTTGGGTGGGAAATGAGTATGCTGCTGACTTATCTTTTAACTCCTTACTCCCTAAGAGAATGTTGCATAACAATGAGATAGACATGATTTGGTACCTGTGTATTACTTCTTCTTATTAGCTTTTTGTTGGGAAAACATCTTTTTAACATCACCTACAATCCAGTTTTTCAGTTGCAACTTTCTTAATTGTGTCCTTTTTGCTACTAACTTAGATGAGTCTAAATAAGCTGCTATATATGTTTTAGGGAGTTGGATCATGTTATATAAAGTATGAATACTGGCTGCTTGTTCTAGCTTACGATAATATTATCCTTTACTTACTGACCAAGTCTATAGTTTAGAAAAAAGGCATCTGTAGATAGTACTAGTGCATGATGTAATTTGAAATTATTGGAGTTGTGAGAAGTCAGGCTGGTGATCCTTTTGTGCAAGTGGAAATTATTGGAGCCAGTAGTGAAATCTAATCGACATTTTGGACTTTCAGTGTTATGTTAGTTATGGATAACATGGTGTTTTTATCCTTTTGTTTATTTTCTACTTGATATTCAATTATTTCTTAGAAAAAAGATACTTTAATTTCAATATTTCATGCTATTTTTCACACAGACACACACAAAATCTCCTTTGCATCATGGCTAATGGTTTTATATTAATTCACACCATATCTACATTTGGTTGGTACTCGTGTGGATTTCCATTAACATATAGCTTATAGGCTGTCACAATGTCCCTTTGTTTTTCCAAAGAAATGTATCTTTACAAATTCATTTAACACATTTATCCGTGTTATCAGCTGCGATCAAATTAGTTTTACTATGTACTTCTGTTGTTGATTTTATGCCAAGCTCATTGTATAATATTCTAACCAGGATGATGATTGATTCATTATTTTATTATTTAAAATCAAAAAAACTTTAATGGAATTTATTTCAAGTGTAATAGAAATCTACCATTGTCTGTCAATTGTTGCCAGATAATTTCACTAGAACTATGAGATTATTAATTATATGTTAAAGTTTGATATTTGTGCTACAATTTAATTTCCTGATTTCTTATTTTGGACTTTGCCCTTTTAATAGGAATTTGAAGAAAGGTTACCGCCTGATCCATTGCCCAAATCAAAATATCAGCTACGAAGACATAATTCTGCTTCTTTCTGACACGTAATCTGCAATGGAGTTTTCTTGTTCTCTGTGTTCTTGATTTGATGGGGACATGTCCAGGATTGCATCACTGCATTACTCATTGCTGTTGCTACTGCATCGCATTTGCTCTAGTAGGAGAGTATGCTTTATATCTACAATTAACTAACTATAGGGTACATATTGCAGCAAAGGTTTGATGTTCATAAGCTTTAGCATTGCTTGGAAACAGTATCAGAAAATATTTGAGTCCAGTGGAAGCCCTGGAAGGGTTGCCTTTGTATAATGATTATCTGTGTGTACTAGGGCAATTATTAGGCAGTTTAGTTTTTGAAAGGTGACCTACCAAAAAAGCTGAAACTAGGTATTGTTAGCATTTCTGAACTGCAATATTGTATTAGACTAAACTAATATCTGTTGGTAAGTGTTAGGGGAAAATCCAGGTATGAGAATTAGTATGCTATGTAGAGATAATTCTCTAGAAAAGATGAAATAGTAAAAGAAAAGTTTGTTTATTATTATGTTTTCTAGTGCAGTTTGACACCATGAACATGTGATTTATTATTTGGCCACTCCTTAATTTTGTGAAGCATTATAGTGTCAACCAATCACAAATCATCCTTCATTTGACTTTTGACTTAATATAGTTATTATAAAAGTCAATACTTATGATATATAGTGGTTTGTCATTGGATAATTGTAAACAAAGTTACACTATCAATGTGTATATTATTTATCTTTTTGGGAATTAGTATATTTTTGGATAATAATTGGGTTTTTTTGGTCCAAAACCTTTCCTGAAAAATTGCAAAAGAAAAAAGCATTTCATCTTTTTATTGCTCTATTTGTGGATTGGGAAATATGTAAAACTTTGTACATTGTTTTTTCCTCCTATTTTCACTCTAACCTTGATGCCTAAAACTGATCTTTAATTTAATGGAGAGCTCTGCTAGGCTGCTGTAGAAGTCTAAGGACTCAGGAACAGAAAAAGGCTCAGATCTTCAAGGCCATTGTTAATTTTTTACAAGTGTTTTATTACCTAATGAGCTATGTTGATGGGTTGAAACAGAGTTGTTTGCCTAGTAAGTTCTAATTGTATTTTCGATATATAATTCTGAATATTTTGACAGCGAGCCTTGGTGCAACTATAAAGTTTGCCATAATTGTAAGTATGAGTTCAAATCTTAGAAACACTTTTTCAGTTTAAGGTTAGATTTTACTAGTTGACCCAATATCTATTTATTATTATTTTTCAGTGTAAGGTAGTTATTAGAATGAACACTGCATGTGTGAACATAACCTAAAAGCCCCCAACATTGAGCAATAATGTGAAATTTAGCGATAGTATCATAGTATATTTGCCCAAAACAAATAGAAAATGAGAATATAACCAAAGAATGAAGGCCATGGAAAATTAATAATGCATAGATAGACATGTCATGTTAGGAGCATAACTTCTCTTTTTAATTTCATGACTTTTTTGTCTCAATCTGACACATAATGTTGTGGCTTTTTGTTTACCATTGATGCATGGTGAAAGTGAAAGTCTTAGCATGCTAATGTTTCTGTTAGAGAGTACTTTAGATCCCCACACGCAGGTTTGCTTGCGGAAACTTGCAGCAAACCCTATTAATATTATTATTTAGTAACATCTAAGGTTTCAAAAAATAATTTGCTACTGTGATTTCAGCTGCAACATTAAGATTTTTGGAGTCACTGACTGCATTGTGATTTGTGACTGTATCAGTTGCGTTTATCTGTAATTTAAAATTTTAGTAACAACATATCAAAATCAAGTTAGTTCGTAGGAGTACGCTTGACAAGAAGTTAAAAAAAATTATTACTTATTGTTACATGAAAAAGGTTTATTGTGTCATTAAGTCATGTACATCTTTACATTCACTTAGACATATGGTTAATTGCATATATAAATGTAATCAACTTATTTTATAAGTGATTGTATAAAATTATCATTGTGATTAATACTAACCACTTGTGAAATAATGTTAATCACTATTAAATATTTCAATAACTTCATAATATTATTAATCAATAAAGATAATCATTATTAAATAATTCAATAACATGATTAATCATATCAATACTTTTATAAAATCACGTCCATTTATTCTTCCTCATTTAAAATACTAAATTAATCATATTTATACATATAATTAATCTAATCAAATGTGATAGTCAATAATTTTAAAGATGTATGAAATAAAGTTAGTCATTATTATATGTCAATATTCTCATAATTATATTAATCATACATTGATAATTATATATAATTATATTCATGTATTTTTAATTAAATAAAATTAATCATATTAATCTATGTGTTGAATGAAAAATCAGAGTGAAAAAGATTAAGTGTGCGGCACTTTTAAAACCAATTTTAAAATTTATTGCTTGCGGCAACATGTACGACTCACAAAACCAATTTACCAAAGCACTAATCCTTTGGAGCATTGGAATGTTAATCAAATAGGTTCAATTCAAGAGGGGTGAATATTTGTAGAGAAAATCTTGAAAACTTTTTTTTCCAGAAAATTAGAATGAATATCAAGTGTGATGACAGATGTAGTGATGCTGAGAGAAATTATGTAGAGACAAATTCAAAATGGTAAGAAAGAGAGATTAAATACACCCACCACAATCAAACAAATAGAAATTAAGAGATTAAGGAGAATGGAAAAACAAACCAATTTATCGTACTTCAGTCATTACTAGTGTGACCTAGAGTCCACGAACATAGCTTTAGATTTCTCCACTGTGTTTTGCATATTAAAATGTTTTATTACAACTCACTGATCAACTATCTTAAACACCACCCAATGAAAGAGATCATTCTTTCACTCTTAACAATAAAACCAAGGATATCTCCCCTTCTCACAATGTACTGAGATGCATCACTCATAGATGTAGAATACAAAAGATCTCTTTATAAATTGAAGATTAAACAACTTGGATGTCATAATAATAGAACTCAATCAAGAATGCAAAGAAAAGTTGTCTTAATACGTGTATATAATTCAATTCTCACAGTATTTATATAGATGAACGAATAGGACCATTAAAACCAATATCAAACAAAAAGTAACTGAATTACTTGAAAGTTGGAACTTCTGTAGATATTATGAAAAGCAAACTTCAATTGATTATTTTATATAATTGAATATTTTGCTTCATTTGAAGTTCTGGGAAAAACTTCATGAACATTTAATCAAATAATGATTTCAATAACCAATTAAATTTCAGAACAAAGAGCACATATTTTTAGATTCCATTGGGTGAACTAAGTCAAACAAAAAAATTACTTTCCATCCCAATTCTGGAAATTGTCAAAATATATTAAATGCTTGAAACTTGAAAGAATTTTTTTTAGGACTTTTGACATTTCACATCCACTAATCTAACTTGCCCGAGTATAACTAACTCCTTGGTCATTTTAAAGGATTGATTTCTATCTTTTTGAGATTTAATCTAAGGAATTCTTTAAAGAGACTATATTTCCTCCCAATAAAAGGTAAGAATTAAGAGACTAAAAAGAGGCTACTCCCTTGAAGCTTGTTCACCTAATCTTGAGTGTAGTTGCCTTCATAAAAACTTTTATTGAGATCATTTTTCTTGTACATGGAATAACCACTAGTTTATCAACTACAAATAGTTTAGGGTGCTTGTAAGTTATAATTAATTACAATTTTATTGCAGTTAGTATGGGATGAATAGAGCCTCACTTAAGGAAACAACTATTTGCCAATAGAGACGGGTGAACTCTTTTCAAATGATATGGGCTTAGTTTTGAATGAGATGACAAATGATAGGCCACATCAGAAGACAATAAATTGATACTTTCGTTAAAAAATATTGAAGCAGTTAAACATTCGGTGCCTTGTCTCGCAGCAATAGGCCATTCAGAAAATTACTCAGATGTGATGGACTCAACACGTGGCCTCCACAATCCTAACCTGTACTTGTGAGTGTGTTTGAGGATCAACTTTCACTGCATGACAGATTATAAATGTTAAGAGTAATTAGTTTAATGCCGTCTTATACCAGGGCGGAAGAAACATCACAATAGATTCATTCAAATTCAAAGTATAAACAAAAAATGCACTTTGCACTTTGTTGTCCATCAACTATTGCAAATAGTTTTGGAACTAGTAACAAAAAGTCATCTATCACATCCAGATATTGTTCGAGTCAAAAACAGACGTTGTGTTCATATATGTGCAACAACAAAACAAAACTATATAATATTTTAACAGGGTTGTAGTTGTTGATGCCCATTTTCTGGTTGCAAGTTAATGGGGATAGAATGATAGCATGTCCATAACTTCTATTAAAACTTAGAATTAGTTCTTCAGTCAAATTTATTAGTTCAATCTAGTACATTAACTCTTTCAAAACTATACAATCCAGTTAAGAGTGGTAACACAATGGATAAAAGTTTTTCACATTAGAGTAAAAGAAAAACTTTTCATTGTCAATAAGTCGACAATGAAATGAGGGAAACATGAATTTCAGAATAGCACCTCAGTGTCTACTACTATTACTATTTAATGTTTGTTTGGTATTGTTTTATATTTTTCTTTGCAGACACTTTACAATCCATTACATGTCTTGTCAGAACTTAGAAGAGAGAAAAAAGTAGAAATTAAAACAAATTGATATCTACATTTATGGGTTACTGTTGTCTATACGACTATACCATCCATGACTTGCAACAACGAATAAATCAGCACCTTCTACTAATAGTATTGTAAAATAACTTAATTTTTCAAAGTTAATCAAACAAACTAAAATTTGGAAGGACTCAATAAGCACACTATTCTACTGATACAAAGAACTACCAAAAATTTGGTAGTCTTTTCTGTGTTTTCAACATACATGGGCATTTGTTGACTCTGTCTTGTCCAAACCAAACTAAGCATTGTTGCATGTCCAACTGAAAGACGTATACTACTTTTTACATGATTTATTAAGTTACTTTGCACTCATTTGATAACTGCATTATACCAATGCAAGATCAAACTTCATAATGAAGATCAAAATCCAAATGGCTAGTGGCCCGGACTATATTAGGCATGCTTCGACCTGAGAGATTTTATTTCCTACATTGTTCTACATGCTGGCTAACATACATTAACAGTATATAATGGAAAGTATAAGTAACAACAAACAAAAACATCAGAGAAGAGAAAATGATAATAGCCTGTAACCAGAACAAGTGTGAAAAACACATCCTGAATAATTTAATTAACCAAGGAAACTTCTGTGGTTTTCCTTATATCCCCCAAAACATCTTTTATAGGGAATGTTTAGACGGAGAGGTTTGGAGGGAAACATTTTGAGCATACAGTAATTATTCTCTTTATAAGAGAATTTTTAATATAAAAGGGAAAAAATGAGATCATCTTACAACCTTCCAATCACCCTCTATTTATTTTTTAACAGTTTAGAACTCCCAAAATTTAGAAACCTTTCCTTCCCCTTCCCACCAAACCCCTCCCATCTAAACAAACCACCAATGTTTACATAATTTGGTCTTGTGTTAAAAGCAACCATATTGTTACACAACCTTATAACCATTCCATACCACTTCACTCTCCAAGCATAATTTTTTGCACATTTCCTATTTATACTTTTAATATTTTGATCATAGTTCCCTTCCCCTGTATTCATTCTTCACTTTCGCAAACATCTGTGTGGGTGAGGCATGATATAATTCAATAATGCTATTAAAATAAAAAATTTTGCAATTAGCATTATTTAATAATGCTTCTTAAATATTAAAAAAATTATTAAGAGTACAGTTTCTAGGCTGATAGGCACTTTCTAAGACAACATCATAATGTCACATTGTAAAATGTAAATAGTAATACAGGATCTACATATCAAAACTTCTATCAAGACAAAATCCAGTGAAATCTAAACAATGCAAACGATCAGCAGATGCTTGAGAATGGATTCCCTCACGTGACATTTTTGTCATGTGAAATCACAGCCTTTAATTAAAAGTAAAAAGAGAGAAAATTTAAATAATAAAACAAATGAAGGCATGAAGTTTTGATGGAGGAAATTTTCACATGAGAAAATTCAAGTGGAAATCTCACTTGAGACGATCCACTCCTGCAGATGCTTACAGTAATCCTATGTAGATAGAAACATGAAATCTCCAAACATAAAACAAGTGAACCATAATTGACATTTTTTTTGGTAAATATAAATCAATTTTAAATATGTGTGTTCATGCAAAAAAAGAAAAATAAAGATGCAGAGATTACATGTTTGCAAGGAATACCAAGCTTCTTGAGCTTGAGGGTACGAGTAACAAAAGATTCTGAAAGTCACCAATTTCAGACTCAATTTTCGCAACATTAGATTCAACCTCTTTGCCTATTCCATTAAGAAACTCTAGTATTCCAACCTTCACTGCAGCAACAAAAAAGGAGTCAGCTAATTCTATTATATGGGGAAAAATTCAGATTTACTCCATTCTGTGAGATTTAGATTTTCTCTCTAGAACTCTAGAGAAGAAGTCTCTTTTTCTTATCAAAGCTTGTTTGTTTTGTGGTGGAATTCAACCTTACTTATCCTATTCCTAGGAATAGATGGCAAATCCATTCCTATTCTCCTCTGTTGATTTTAAGTTTGGAATTCAAGATTTGATGAAGATCTATGGGAAGAGTGTAGTAATAACCACTTTAATTAGCTTCTGACTAGAGCAGGAAAAGAAACATTTTGCCATATATGAAAACAGTTTTTTCAACAACAACAATTCATCCAAAGCTATTCTAAAATCTAAAGTGCCTGAATAATTTAAAAGTACTGAATAATCTTATTTTAATTTTTATTTAATTTTAATAATATTGGACACCCATTAAATAAAATATATGCTGGAATTATGTTTACACCCATTTCTAGGTCAACTAAGTCAACTAATTTTTACTGTCCAACCCTTTCAGATATGAAATATGGTAAACAAATATGACAATGAAACTAACTCAATATTCCATTCTTACCCTGTTCTCATTTTAGTAGTCCTTCCTTTTCATTTTTCAAAAAAAAAAAAAAAGAACAACTAATTTTATTTATTTTTTTAAAGAAAAATAATAACTTTTTTCTTTCCATTTCTCTTATTTTTAATTTTTTGTTTAATTTTTTATCAGCAACCAAATGATGCCTACAAACCCACACAGTATGCCTAAATTCTTTGAACGTTTTCAAATTTCTGATCCAACTCAACTAAAAATCAGAACCCATCTTTCCTATGGAGAAGAAAAAAGACGTGAGCATAACCATATATGGAGATGATTTGGAAAAGAATCTGGAGAAACAAGTTGAGACAGGAATCGCGCCTCTATGTATGCTTCTCTGCAACCATGCCATCTTGAACACTGCAACAAGACAAAAAAAAAAAAAAAAAACTATAATGGCTATCAGGTTTTTTTTGTCACTTTGTGTCATTCAATCAATTTTGTGTAGGAGGTTACAATCATCAACAAAATTTGATAAAAATCGGAAGGTTTAAAAATATTATTTTGATCCGCAAAAAATAAAAAATGAATTATTTTTGTTCTGATTGACTATAACAAGTTTTTTTATCTTAGTTTTATTGAAGATTTTTGTTTTTAACTTTAATTTCTAAAGTTAAGTAATTTTTTTATTTTAATTTTATTATCTTTTAAATAATTACGGAACAAACTTGATTGCTCTTTCAAATTTTTTAAAGACTTAACAAGTAATTAATTTATTAAAATCACTCTTATATATTATATTATTTAATATTATTATTTGATTATAAGAATTAAAAATAAATAAATTATTAAAATTTAAAAAATCTTATTTTATAAAATTAAATTTATATTTAAGTTAAATTTTAAATTCTTTTTTTATATATTGACCATTAGTTAAGCTAATAATTTATATATATATAAATTATTGTAGAGAAAAATAACTTACTCAATTAATCATTATCAAATAATCAATTTTTTCTTATAAAAGATTAAATCAACTATTAACTCATATGATCAATGATGTCATATATATGTTTGATTAATTAATAATGTAAAATTTATGTACATAACACTAAAATTGTTTATAAATATATGATTGAATGAAAATGTTCTCACAAAAAAAAAATACATGAGTAAATTATAGTAACATTTATTGTATTTTATTTGAATTATAGTATATATTTTTTCTTTTTTTTCAACCTAAAAAATATTTCTTAATTTTTGTGTTTTTATTATAATGATATCTTATGTGTTTTAAACAATGTTAATTCCATTTAGTTTAGTGGTTACGTGATTGACACATGATTGTTAAGTATATTTTTTATTTCTAAAATACATTTATCTTATTTTCTTTGTTAAAACAAGTATGCTCTAGTACCTCCACTGAAATGTTTGACCCTTATGCAACTCATTAGAGGGAAAATATGAGAGGAACGACTTTGTGGTGGGAGTCGCAATGGTAGTGGTAGTGATAGCAACGAAGGATGTCATTGTCGAAGATTTGGACACGGAGCATGAGATTAAGAGTGTGGTTGAATTTGGTGAGAATTAGAGAAGAGAGTAAGAAGGTGGATCTCATAATACATTTGGGGAAAGTAGAATATGAAAAGGAAGAAATACCTCGAGCAAAACAATATTCTTTAATATTGTCATTGTCATGGCGATTGGTAAGGATCTTTGAAACAAATATAGTTGCATATTGATAATCAGATCTGAAATAGGAGGGGGTATTGTGCACAATACTTGAAAAACATAGGAAATGCATGTGTAATATGTATAAAACGCAAGGAATGCAAATGTAATTGTATTAGTAAGACATAAATGTAATTCAGTTTTTAAAATAAACTATAACTTAACACTGTTAGATGAGAAGTATCAAAGAAATATTTTCAAACAAAGAGGTATAGGAAATGCATGTGTAATATGTATAAAACGTAGGAGATGCGAATGTAAATGTGTTAGTAAGACATAAATGTAATTTAGTTTTTTAAATTAATTATAACTTAACATTGTTAGATAAGAAGGGTCAAAGAAATACTTTCAAAGGGAGAGATGTTTCTTGAAATTCGAGTAAAATATAAAAGAGTCATTGTAATTTGTCCAAAAATACATTGATCCAATCCAATTATAAATGATTTAATATGAATTAAAAAAGTATTAATTATACATTCTTCAACATATTCTTTATTATTCATATAAATTTATTTGAAATAAAAAGTCCCAAATAAGGTTTATTGATTTATATAAAAAAATGTTAAAAATGTGTTGTTAACCATTCTCAATAAAATATTATTATTAATTTTTAAAATTATTATTTTAAAAATTATATTTAAAGCATTTTAAATTTTATAATAGTATAAAATATTTTTTAAGTGTATATACACACATGAACGTTTTATTATTCATAAAAAATATTAATAATACAAAATTAATTAGAAAAATAAAATATAATAATGTAAATGAAAATTTTACTCTAATCACATATTATTATATAAGATAAATATATTAACATTTGTAATAATTACTTTAAAATTTATATCAAAATGATATTTGATATGTTTGATTGTATAAAAATATTTATATAAATAGTGTAAAAAAACTCAAACTCTATTAGCATTGACAATGTACTAAAATTATGCAATTATTTGTTATTTATTATTAATTCATTAAAGAAATATTATTATCCTAAATATTTATTTTTGTATATTAAATTATATATACTTTTTCAATAGTAAATTATTATTGTAATTTACTCTTTTTAAAGAGTAACGTGTTATTTTTAATTTATTTTTAAAAAATTAAAAATTAAAAGTTTAATTAATTATGAATTTTTATAGTAATCTGATTTTCATCTATATAATTTGGTATTTTCTAAATTTTAACTAAACTAATTTTTAGTTATGTATACTTATTTAATAACTTTAATTACTTTTATAAGATGATAATAAAAAATACTTTACATTAATAATAAACTAAATTTTATTTGGTTTCTTAAGATAAGGTTTTACCATGCTATATATTTGTTTTTTTTTTACTCATTGATATTCTCTTTTTTGAGACAGGATTTAAACTTTAGTTCGTTTGATTGACTACACTAAATATTTATGAATGTATGAACTTTACCTCATGTCAACTACCAAGTAAATAAAAAACAAGAAATTTATAAAGTAGAGTGGTTAAGTTTTGAAAAGCACATAAATTATTAGTGTTTATTGGGTATAATAAATAATAAATTATTTAAATATATTTACAATTTCACATCATCATATTTAATAATTATTTACAAGATTATAAAATTTGGACCGATGATTAACTCAGTAAAAATATTATGTTTCTGAATCATTAATTTGATCAATAAGTCAATAATAAAAGTGTATGAACTGATATAATAGTACCACAAGCAATTATATATAGTATAAATATTAAAATTGCTAATTATATATCAAGTAATAGACTTTGACTTAGTGATAAAGTTCACTTATGTCTTGTGTTGGGTTCTCAGTTTGATTTTTATTAGTTGTTATTTTGTATTATTTTTTACGGGATTGTAGGCAGCAAGGAGACTTAGATAGTATACTTTGAACTCTGAAAAAATAGGTTTCATATTGGTTCAATGTTGTCATTACAAAGTCACAAGCATGTCTGATCCAATTACTAAATCAAAACAGTTATAAGATCAATTTTCAATCAGATTGGTTTGATCAACCAGTCTCAGATGAATTTTAAAACATTAGTTATTCATGCATGAACATTATATGTATTTCCTTTAAATGAAAGAGGGCAAGGGACTATAAAGTTAAAAGACAATGTATTCAAAGTATAGGATGGGTTGAATTTGCGTGTAACAATGCATCGAAGAATATGATGAATGTACATAAAAAAAAAAAAAAAAAAACATGAAGGTGATTTTGATTAAAAAAATATTTGGTACATAAAAAAAAACATGAATATGACTTTTAAATTAATTGTTATAAAATTCAATAAATTTTTATATTATCATTACATTTTAACCAAATTCATGTTTTAATTAAGTAAAATAACTTTTATAAAATTAAAATAACTTAGAAGCAAATTTGCAAATATTCTTCTAAACCTATAACTAATCTTTAGTTAGGAGTTGTGTGCTAATAGTTCCTAAATGAAAGAATACCATTTATCGCAACAAAGAAATAATCAATGGAGCTTTTATGTACACGTAATATGAGATGAGGCCACCTAAGGCAAGGTCCCTAGTTTATGATGAGTATTATGTTGAATTATGAGATGAGACCACTCCCCAAATTATGTTTGCGTAGTTCATGATGTTATATGTATCAATTATTAAATTAAGGGAAGACTATCACTTGAATTTGGAATAAAATTAGGTTCGTGAGTAAATTCCAAAAAGAATGCTTAAGCTTTAGTTGTTAATTTTATGGTTTTCTTTAAATCCATACTTTATATTATGGACATATGTATATAACACAGAAAATCACGTCAAATTGATAAAGAAAAACGTAGAATTTACAATGATAGTTTCTATTTAAATATGAAAAAATCATGTCAAACATACAACTAACGTGTAACGCAAAATCAAACACGTTAAACCAAACATGCAAAACTAATTGATAGTTTTTCTTTTTTGTTCATTTTGTTATTATGTCTTACTAAGTCTATATTACTCACCTTGTTAATTTGATTCCATTAAGATTCACAAGTTGTAGTGTACCATGACAAGTTTTGGTTGTTGTTTTACCCAATAATTGTTCATTTTTATAAGCATCCATTATGTTGATGTCTAGTGTTTTTTATTGACTTTAGTATAATGCAACTAAGGATAAAAGGTCATTTTCTTTATTTTGAGTTTATGTGATTTCATATAATCCTTTTTTGTAGTCGTTGTTCTTGTAGAATCTTATAACAAACGTAATGTATAGATGGTGATAACTTTGTCTCGTAAAATTAATGAATAATACATATATGTCATTGATAGGTATTCACTATTTGGGATGTTTAAAATACAAAGACATCATTGGTGTTTCTTTGACTTAGAAATGTGCATCCTTAATGTCATTCCTCTTTTAGGCTTTTCAGAAGTAAGCTAATATTACAATGTTCACTGGTCAAGGTCCAAGAGTGAGTTGTGATAAAAATATGTGGAGGTGAGGTACATATTGTTGTTGGTGTAGACAAAAAAACACAAATTTTGAAAAATCTCATACTTATTTGTGTGAAAATTTATTAAGTTTACCCTTAACTTTTTTAATTTCTTTACAAAAATATTCTTGATGGTGACACATTTTCATTGTGTATTGTGAAATTATACATAACGAAAATTTATTTTCATTATATAAATAATTTAACAGAACAAAAATAAAAATATAGTTTTATTAAAATATGTAAAAATGTTATGACTTTTTAATGCACTCATATGATTTTTAATAAAAAAAAGTAATTCCTTAACCAGTATCCTAAAAATATTTATTAACAAAACTCAATTCCATATACTTAATTTCACTCATTAATTTATTCACCTCATTTATTTTACACTCACACTCTTATTTTGTTAAGTTACATTATGTCCCATACAGATAAACAGATAAACAATAGATAGATATGGCCATAGTTTTAGATTCATTTAGAGGATGAAGCATCCATCATTAATGAGGGAACGGCCTCTCTTATAATACCTCCTGGAAGCTCCTCTGAGACCGGAGTAACTGCTGAGTTTAACTCTTACAAAATCTTCAATAGTCTTCTTTTTCTTCTTTCTGTTGACAACAAAATATACTTTAAATAAAAAGTACCCAGGTCACTAAAGCTATCACTCATAACAAAAAAATCCATCATGCATTAAAAATTGATGAATCTCAAACTCTGATTTTCTCATTTTTGCATTCAACTTGGTGGCTAGTAAGGTAGTTATAGGTCAATTGTGTAGTAGTTGGTTTTTTTTTTTTTTTTTTATCAAAATTAATTATATAGAATCAAGCTGGTAGTTAAGAAAATTGTCAAATTAACTCAATCAAATTCAAGTTAGTTTAGGTCAGTAGCATAAACATGTTTACAATTTTTCAAGACTCTTAAAAAAAATTAAAAGAAAAAAAACTGAAAGTGAAAGGAACCCAATCAGGTCAAGTTGAATGATTTTGCAATTTTATTAATCCAAGACCTAACTTGAATCAGTTGGGTTTTATTTTTTATTCTGGCCTAACAAATATCTAAAAAGACTTCTCATATAATTGTAAACTAAACTAGTGAGATCTAATTCGATTGAACAAGTATGTAAGTTGATATAACTTTTTAATACTTGTCTTCCATTCTTATATATAAAAAAATAAATAAAACTAAACTAAGGTATCCTAATATCTAAAAGCTCCTCACTATGTAAAAATATGAAGAAGACTCATTGTACGGAACTTTATCCTGACATATGATATCTTTTAAGAAAATTCAAATTAGATGAGATCCATATATAGTATTTGCATATGTATTGGTGAATGTTAGAAACTAAGTTTAGATTTGAAAGGGTGGTCGAATGCATGCATATCAATCATAACACATAGATGCTCTATGGTTTTGCATTTGCACCGAGATGCTAAACGTCACGTTGAAACAAAGTCATATGAGATGTTATTCACTTTATTCTCATTCTTTAGTCTTGTAAGGGGGGTGTTTTGTTCTCATTATAGATTTTTTTTTTTTTCTTTTAGATTACTTCTTTTGACCACTTTTCACCACCCAAGTGCTTTAAACCCGCGTTGGCAGCTTTATTCCATGAGGCCAATACGTAACAACTAAAGACACCATGATACCAACCACATTCTAGTCCAAATCCACTATGTTTGTTCTGTCTCCAAATTATTCTTTTATGTGACGTGACGACAAAAGTTGTGTACCATTCTCAAGCATCAAATACGACAAAAGTTGTGTACCATTGTCAAACATCAAGTGATTCAAAGAGAACGCACAATGAAAAGGTACTAGCGAACCCACACTCGAGGGTGTTCGATACATTACTTGTAAGATGGGACATAACGATTAAGTACCCATACAACATTCCCTTAGCATTATTTGATGATTGAGATTTGGATACAAAAACCAAGTTTTTCTAATTACGTTAATTCAAAGAATTGCCAACTTAAAGTGACTTAAGGCATGCCAAGATTTTGGTAAGAATGTTACAAAAATATATTTGAAAATAAAATTAACTTCAAATTATGTTTAATTTATATTTGAAAATAAAATTGCCTAAATTTATTTTAGAAAAACAATACTCGAAATATTTTTTCAAACTCCATAAATTTTAAATTTAAATCAAATTTAAATTTATAAACTTCAATTCATACATGGACTTGTGCACTTATAGTGAATGTTCAAAACTAGAAATAGATAAAGGGTATTTGCAAAGAAATGTGGTGAAGGCATCGCTGAATATCTAAAGTAGTTTTTGTTGAATAGTTTATTTGAATGCTCATGAGGCATTGCAGTAAGAATTTTATTGGCATTTTAGTTATAATTATGGATATAAAACCAATGATTCTTATTTTTGATAAAGTACACGTTCATGTGAAACCAAATCCTTTTGCAGTAGAGGTTCAATTGCCAAGACTATTTGGACAGAAGTTGTGGAAATAATTTTGCAAATTCGAATACTTATTTCCGAATTCAAATACACAAAACAAGGAATAAAAATTTATTTCTTTGGGGATAAAAGTGTTTTGAACTCTTCCTACTAAAATTTATACATGCACTAAATTGTTCGAAACAGCATCCAACACTGGGATGTGAACCATGGCAAGCTGAATTTAACAACTAGTTAAAGTTAAGAACCGTCAACCGGTGATATGACTCATCATTTTTTCATCTCTTGAAAGGAATATTTTATACAAATACATTTCTGAAAAACACTTGATAAATTAGGCATCTTAATATCTATTGAAAAATAAATAAATTTTCATTTTTCAAAAAACACAAACTTAATATCCTTAATCGAATACTCATCTGAATTGTCTCTTCTCTCTTTTTCTCTTTAATGAAAATTGAAAAAATGAACAGACTCCCATTAAATAAAAAACAGTTTTATAATTAATTTAAAAAACATTAAGGTTAAATTTTAAAAAATATTATAATTACATAAAAATTTAATTCTA
>JAMLFT010004164.1:0-20227 GCA_026544285.1 Pachyrhizus erosus | reverse complement strand
AATGAATAAATAAATATTTTTAACTAAAGGAAATTTTATTAAATAAAAATAAATATTAGTGAATAGAAAATATATAATTAGTAAGAAGAGAATATAAATAAATTTATAGCATTTTAAAAAAAAATAAAAATCAAAACTAGAATTATGCAAAATTAAAAACAAAAATAAAAAGAAAAAGAGAAAAGAAAATAAAAGAAGAAAAATAGGAAGGAAGTTGGGAAAAGGACGGACAGAGACTCAATTCCTAGCCTTGTGAGTAAGATAGGGAAGGAGTGGAACCTGACCAACTAAGCTACCCGTTTTGGGTAATAAAATCATCGCCCAAATAGCATAAAAGGTAAAAGAACTGGAATAAATAAAAAAATAAAATGTGAAGTGTAGAAAAGGGGTGGGGCGGATTCGAAGGAAGGCACACGAGGGTCGAGAGTGAGTTTTGGATTGCAGGGGTTGTTGTTTGACCATTAGGCTCATCGCTGTTATTTTTACAAATTAAAATCTACTTAAGTTATCTGACACATACTACCATTCTGCTTTGCCCATGCCCTACAAGTCACCTAGCTAACACCTCCAACACCTATAGAATGCTTAAACATGAAGAAAGGAGGCAACAAAAGTCTATAAATTAGAAATCGAAAAGAAGAAAATCGTGCATTCTTGTTCAAATTCCCTCAAATTCTCACCAACATCGCTTCAATTCATTCCCGTTAGTTTTGAAATCACCCATATTTCAGTTCTGTTAAAGAAACTAGAAGAATTGATCAAAGAATCGTGATTTCACAAAGTCACTAGAGCTTTGTCGGAGCATTCATCGAAAAACTTCATTATAGGTAAGAGGAGCTATCTTTTCTTCAATTTTAACTATTAGAAATGTTCTATACTGTTAGAATTTGGATTTCTGAAGGTTTGAAAAATTCAAGTAACCAAATTAATGAATAACGATTTGATTTGGGATAATCAAATTATTGAATTCAAAATTTATTGAAGTTGTCCAGATGCATCAACTCTAATTAAATTAGAATTGATGTAAGCTTCGTCTCAATTATTAAAAGGATTCTGAAAAAAGAATTTCTCTGAATTGTCAAAGAAAATCAAAAATTTCCTTGAACCTAGATCATGTTCTTTGTCTCTAACTAGAAAATCAAATTTTTTTTTTCAATTTTATAGTAAACCAATAAGCAATAGATGAGTTTTAAGTCTTGGAAAGAGTCGAATCCTTGCACAATAAACCATAGAAACCAAGAGGGGAGCAGGATTGAGAGAATTTGAACAAGGATTCGAGCCAAAATGAACCTTTGGTTCAAAGGTTGAAGATGACGAATGGTTAAATGACTATTTTGCCCTAAGGTAGAAAATTATCAAAATACCTCTAAGTTAAATTTTTTTTTGTTATGTTTTCACTAATTAGTTTTGAAATAAATTCATAAGGGTAACTTTACTTCATAGGTAAAGTTATATCACAATTTTCATGAATGTTTTAAACAAAACTAATCCTTATTTTCTATAAACTACCAAAATACCCCTTATCATGAAAATTTATAATTTTGAATGGTTTTATTCAATAAATTAAGGGAGTGTGGTAAAAAAAATTTATATATATATATAGAATGTTTTTTTCATTTTTAGAAATTAAAAATCTTTAGAAATAAATTTTTACCTTAAAAATGACCAAAATGCCCTTATGTTATAAAACAAAAATTTGTCACTATTTTATCATTCTAAAAATTAGGAAAAATAGACTAAGTATTCTCTAGTAATAATAGGAACCTTATAGAAATTTATAAATTGAAATGTGAAGGGAGAATCCTTAAAAGAACAAATTTTATGAAATGACCAAAATACCCCTCTTAAGAAAAAATTTCTAAAATAACCTTTACTTAGTGAATTTTCCAAAATAAGACAAACAGACATACAAAACCTTTTTTAATATTTACTTCTTCCACATAAATATAAAGATAGAAAAGAAATTTTGAAAGAAAAGTGTAAAATGACCATTTCTCCCTTGTCTTGCTATTTGAATATAATGTATAAATATTGACTATTGTGATCATTGAATATGATTTTAAATGTATTAAATTGATGATGTAAATGTGATCTCATACCTCTACTACGAAGAGGAGGTAAGTATTTATGATAATTTTCCACTTGAGACAGTAAATTCTAAAATAATCCTAGGGTAGAAGATGAATTAAGAAATGCTTAGACAATGATGATAAACATCGAAGGACTGTGATATAAAAATAAAAGATGGATTCTATTCATAAAATCTCTGAGCATATCATCAATACCAAGACAAAAGGAATAGTAGAGTTGGCAGATGAAATAAGGAAGGTAGATTGAACTAAAAACCTTAATGGAGTGATAACCAAGAATGGGGAATGCAAAGGTTGACCACAAACGATACTTGAGGAATGTACGCAGACTCTAGTGAGACCTTGGGGGTAGATAAGGTGTCAAGTTGTGAATCGCTCAAAGTAAAGAGGGTGTCACAAAACCGACTTGGCATCCCCAACAAAGTAAACATTACTAGGATTCGATTGAGAGTACCCTGGATTGAGTACCAGTAGGATATGTACTTCTAATTGTCAACCTAAGATTGCAAATTTGGATCACTCTTCACAGGCTCGTGTAAGTCCTCTCGGAGTTAGTAGTATTGGAGGCTGCAAAGGACCCTAAATCGAATAGAATTCCTAATTAGGTACATATAGTGAGATGAGAGCTTATGTTAGCTATAAACCCTCTATATGCATGTATGTGTTTGCCTAAGGATAGATGACTCACTCCTACAACTCCCACATTTTTCAGACACAGATGGCAAACGACTTTCAACCATTGTTCCACCTAACCATAATATCTTTAGAAGGGAGATGGACGTATGACAAAGTTCAGGGAGATGATACGTTCATGGGATACGTTTGTTTTGCCTTTAGGTCTACCAATATTGTAGTTTCATGATAATTTTAGTCATGTAGATCAAGTGGTTTTATCCCAGACTCCGCCTCCTAGATTTACTGATGTTCCCGCAACACGCAATGACCTCGGACTCCTCAACCTCCATAGTCCTCCATGGGATCAATCCAAGCCAACAATCCAGGCAAAAGAGAAGATTCTTCTGAAGAATCTGATTAGATAAACTAGATATGAAAGTTTTTTTAGATGTTATTTTATTTTGGTTACTAAGTACAATATAAAGATGTAATAATAGTTTTACTTATGACTTTATCTGCCTTGTATAATTAAGTTGAGAGTACTCTGAAAGAAGTTATGTGACATGTTATGTTATGTCAAATTGTAATTTCCCTAACAAGTTTAAATTTTTACCTGTGCTAAAAAGATTCCTGAATATAATTTCTTAAAAATTAAAAGTAAATAAAAAGGGATGTTACATTGTCCATGGCTTAATAGCACAACACAAAGATAACAACAAGAATTATAAAGATATACTATGATTGATAAACCACTAGCACACAACATGTTTTGAGTTTAAGAGCTTGTTACGCCTACTATACCCTATGTGATGTCTTACTAGTGGTTCAATAGTTTACTACACTAGGCATGATGCGTCATATCTCAATATGAGAAAGTAGGAATTCTTTTCTTCTTTCTTAAAATGTTTTTTCTTTTTCCTTTTGTAATATATGAGGGATTGTTGTATTTTTAAAAAGTATTCCAAAAGATAAAGTCCCACGTTGCCTAGTAAAAGCTTTCAAAGTGACTAGTAAAAGTTGAAAGTTTCATGTTCGTAGTATAAATATGTGATTTTTCCCTTTCCTCTCCCTCCTCCTTGTGTGCCCATTACACAAAATGAAATTAAAATTTATGGCTTTTTATCTTCCAACAGTTACAAAAATTACTTCTCTCTTTAAGTACTCTGCTTCGTGGGTTAATTTCTGCCTGCCAATTCTGTTGCTGTTTTTAGCCTTATTCCGCTAGGAAGATGGTTGATTCAATTTTATGTATTAACATGCATGACACCCTACTAGGGCATATGAAGTTATTTAATCTCCACATGGCTCAATCATTCTTTATTTTTCTCTTAAAATCACAATTTTAGTGCACTTGAGTAATTAAGTAAAGATATCCTCCCTGTACGTGCCAATAAGATTAGAAAAGGGAGCATGCAACTTCAATAAGAGAGTGCCTAATGACAGTTTGAAGATGAACTGCATGTTAGAGGAAGAGGCTACAAAAAGAACCCTCAATACACTGGCAAGGTTGAAGAAAGTCGTAGATGCTCGAATCAAATTCTATAGTTTATAATTTGTAATTGTTGTAGGAATTATTCAACTCGTCACCTCATGAACGAATTCCACCAGTTGTTTTAATATGCATAATTATTTGTACTTAATAACACCCATTTTACGTGCATGTGAAGGATCACATTTGTATAATGTGAAATAAAAGAGAAAAATATGCTACTCTCTTCTTCTTTTCCAAAACAGAAGAACGTTGCTAAAGTCAAAACATGCACATATAGATACTTTATTTTTAAGGAAATCAAATACTGCCCAATTAGATACTTCAGTTTTTTCAAAACAAATAGCTAGAGTGCAACGACAATTTCTACTTTGACATAGTATGCAATCGCAAGCATTAATTATCGCTGCACGAATCACGTTTATCTACAATATTACACAAGATAAAAAGAGTAACGTATATCCTAAATTATTTTTCATAAGACAATAAATATTTTATTATTATACTCAGCATAAGAAATGATAAGATGTAGATAGCACAAAACTTGTAACCTGTTCCCAGAAACATTAACCCTTTCATATGTTAACCGCATAACATAATTTTTCAAGGAAGAAATTGACATAGAATCCCACCACCTAACCTACTAAACAACATCGTTTATCACCCATGAAAACATACATAATAAATTGAAACAGTTATTGTCCAAAAAGTGTTTAACACTAAAACATCCTAAATGAAGTTAATTGACACAGAAAGAAGACCGCTAGGAAAAAGAAAGAAAGAAAAATAAAGAGAGAAAAGGAAAATAAAGAGAAAAACTTATGGATGTAATATATGATGAAATAAAAAAAAGATAGAAATTATATAAAAGGAAAATATCAAAATAAAATAAATTTTAATAGATATAATTTATCAGTATAAAAGATTTTATATTTGTCAATCAATTAAAAAATAATTTTTATATGATTTTTAGAATGATTATTATTAAAATTAGCAAACTTTCTATATATAGTGATTTATAATTAAATAATTATATAGAAAAAATTTACATTTTCAATCCATTTTTCTCTCATAAATATATGTTAAATATTTTTCATATAAAAAAAGTTAAAATAATTATAACAGCAATTAAACCGCAATCTAAATCATCCACCGCTCCAACTATTCATCTTCCTAAAAAGAATGGATAAAGTGTTGACCTTGCATATTTAAGATTTTTTTTGGTATAGTCAAAATTAAGATTATAAATGAAGGGAATTGAGACAGTCTCAAGACAGATAGGAAACATTTGGGAGTAAGAGATGTAATACATGACGTGATGAAAAAAATATATATAAAAAATGAGATAAATAGATATAAAAGAGAAAATAAAATAGAATTTAATAGATCTATATTGTTAGTATAAAAGATTTTATATTCTTAATTAATTAAAAATTAATTGTTATATTATTTTAAGAATAATTATTATAAAGTCATAAATTTACTGAAGATTTGTAACTATATAATCGTGTAAAAGAACTTTACATTACCAGTCTATTTCTTTTTCTTATGTTGAATTTTCCATGTAAAAAATGGGAAAATAATTATAACTGCAATCAAAATGGTAATCTAAATCATTCAGCGCCCATCAAAATAAAATAAAAAGTCATTCAAAGCCCCCAACTATACATCTTCCAAAAACACATGGATAAATTGTTGACTTTATAGATCCAGGATTCTATAAACAGGAACCAGCCTTGGGCAAACAACATATTATATAACCACTTGAGGGCTTTTTGGTGTTCACCACTTGAGAGCTAACTCTATATAACCATAAAAGTCATGGAAGTTCAAACCTCCTCTTGACTATTGCCTTCTCCTTGTTCTTGCTATTTCATTGGCTTGTAAAATGTTACAAACTAAAATCTAGAGTCTCACACAAACTTCCTCCTTGCCCAAAGAAGCTACCTATCACAGCGAACCTGCACCAACTAGCTAAAGCAGGTTCACTTCCACACCGTGCACTAAAAGACCTTGCCAAAAAACAGATCTCTCATGCACCTCCAACTTGGTTGCATCCTCCCCCAAGATGGCCATGGAAATAGTTAAAACACATGATGTTTCTTTTCTGCGAAGACCCCATCTTGTTGCTGGTGAAGTCATATCCTATGCGGGATTGGGGGTTGCTTTTGCCCCATATGGTGATCACTGGAGATAATGAGGAAGATATGTGTGACTGAGCTTTTGAGTGCCAAAAGAGTTCAATCTCTCGCTTCCATTAGAGAAGATGAGGCAGCAAAGTTCATAGATTCGATTCGAAACTCAGCAGGTTTGCAAATCAATCTCACAAGTAGAATTTTATCATTGATATGTACTTCTAGTGCCAGGGTAGCATTTGGTGGCAGGTATAAGGAGCAAAATGAATTTGTTGTGTCTTCATGGAAATTGGAGGAGGATTCGACATTGTTGATGTGTTTCCTTCGATGAAATTTTTATATTACTTAACTGGGAAGATGACCAAGTTGAGAAAGTTGCACAAGCATGTTGACAAGGTCATGGAAAATATCATCATAGAGCATCGAGAAAAGAACAAGAGTGCAAATGGTGGAGCTGAAACAGAGGAGCAAGATTATGTTGATGTTCTTCTCAAAATCCAACAAAGTGACACTCTGGACATCAAAATGACCATTAACAACATCAAAGCTTTGATATTGGTCAGTAAATGCACTAAACTTGGTTGAAGAAAGAAGGATGAGAGAGAGATTGTGGATTCTGGCATGTCCATGTCTATCAAACTCACTTTCAAGTGTCATATTTTAGGTGTTAAGAAAATGCTTATGATTTATTTCGTAGAATGTATCACGTAAGATATATAAATAAAAAACTTAGTCATTATTATATCTTTACTTATATAATTATATCATTTTTTTTATTTCTTCATATATCAATATTTTTAAAATCAGACTTATGATTTCGATGTT
The DNA here is from genome assembly GCA_026544285.1 of Pachyrhizus erosus. Lineage (NCBI taxonomy): Eukaryota > Viridiplantae > Streptophyta > Magnoliopsida > Fabales > Fabaceae > Pachyrhizus > Pachyrhizus erosus. The sequence goes on along the minus strand of JAMLFT010004164.1, from coordinate 13,073 downwards.
GGTCTATATAATAATATATATATTATTATATCTTTACTTATGAATTACATTCATGCAGTGTTTGCAAGTAGACACATTGACCAAGCCATGTTTAACCATCACAGCCACAGAAACTCAATTGAAACTCACCAGACCACGTTGTTGTGATCATTATCTAAATCATGATTTCAAATTGCGGTGACAATTATGATTGCTGTTTATAGATTATTGAAGCAAATTCAGTGATTTATAGTTTGTAATTTCCGCGTAGAAATTATTGAACTCATCATCACATGAACGGACTTTATCAATTCATTTAATACGGTTAATTCTTTGGACTCAATAAATTTACATGCATGTGAATGATCATACCTGTATAATGTAAAAAATAATATGTTACTCTCTTTTCCTTTCTTTTTGAAAACAGATGAATGAACATTGCAAAAGTCAAACACATGCATATATATATATAAAGAGGAATTTTTAAAGAAACTAAATATGGTGTCCATTAGGTACTTTATTTTTCTTCAAAACAAATAGCTAGAGTGCAATGACAATTTCTATTTTGATGTAGTGTGTAACTGCAATTACAACCACAACATCAAGGTTTCTATGATCCCAAAATGCATCACAACCACATTAATTATTTCTGCACACCAGTGACATTTATCTGCAATTTTACTCAAATAAAAAAAAAAAGTAACGATAAAGGTATATCTCATGGGTATGTTTGGTAAAGAGAAGAAAAATAAAATAGAAATAAAAAGGAAAGAAAAATAAATGAGAAATAATATAGAAAGTTAAGATGTTTGATTGAAGAAAAATAAAAGAAATGAGAAGAAAAATAAAGAGATGAATACAAAAGCAGGTGACAAATAATTGTAGGTTCTATAAATTTTAAAATTATTTCTCATATATATCATTTATATCAAACTAGCTACGATAATTTCATTTATAATAAACTGCTTTCATTGTCAGAAACAAACAGAGCATAAATGGGGTGAATTGAGATACAAAGAAGAGAAAAATATGAAAGGGAAAACAGAGTGATAAATATAACACATAATATGATGAAAAAAAATCGGTAGAAGTTAGATAGAACACAATAAATGTGTTGAATAGTTTTCATATGAAACATTAAAATAACTATTGCAGTTTCAACGAGAATCTGAATCATTCAACGCCCCAACTATACATCCAATAAAACGGATAAGTTGTTGACCTCTCACATTGAAGATTTTGTAATAGGAACCAGCCCTAAGCAAACAAAGTAAAGACCTCTATCAGAAAAGAAATGGTAGATGTAATATATGTAACGTGACGAAAAAAGAAAAGAAAAATAAAAAAAAATGAGATAAAAGTGAGATAGAAGAAAAAAGAAAAGAAAAAAAAAGAGGTATGCATTATCAGTACACTGGATAAATTAAAAATCAGTTTTGTGGTGTGACTAGAGTGCATATCTTTTTTTCTCACAAGTGTATGTTGATTGTTTTTCATATAAAAAAATGGTAAAATAGCTATAACTGCAATTAAACGGCTATATAAATCATTCAATGGCCATAAAAATATAATAATAAAAAAAGTCATTAAACGCTCCAACTACACATGCATCTTCCAAAGACAAATGGATAAATTGTTGACTTTACAGATTCGAGATCATATAAATAGGAACCAGCCTTGGGCAAAGAATATAACCACTTGAAAGCTTTTGGGTGCTCACCACTTGAGAGCTAACTGTATAAACTATAAAGCCAAGGAAGCTCAAATCACCTTGGCTATTGCCTTCTCCTTGTTCATGCTATTGCGTTGGCTTGCAAAATATTACAAAGCGAAAATGATTGGGCAATGGTATTATACATCTTTATTCAGTACATGCTGAGTACCTCCTAACAATATATTAAGCTTCTCCAAATTGGAAAATACCTATTAAAATAAAATGTCTAATCTCTTTGAAAAGAAAATCCACTCTGAAATATACCTTGAAAGAAGTTTAGAAAGTTTTATTCCAAATGCAAACAGTTGAGTTTGTATAATTTATACAGGCACTAGTGTATCGTACCAATCGCATTTCTAGACATCTTGAGGTGCCTTCATTGCTCTCGGGTGGTGTAAGAACCAATGAGTTTAAAGGCTTCTCACGAAACCAACTTTCTTCCGATTTCTTGGTCCAGTTTTTATACCCATTTAAGTGGAACACTAACAGAATTTAAATATTTTTAATACACTTCTTAATAAACCTCACAAATATTAATAAGGAGTAAGTTAATAATGCAAAATTTTTATAAAAGAAAGTGCAATAAATATTTCCTTTATAAATATGCCTTTACCTTTTTGGACTACAGGTAAAAAGGGATGACAGATTCATTTGCAATGATTTTACGACATCAAACATGTATCGGCAATCAAGATATCATTTTGCTGAATAATAATAAGTCATCAAAATTGGCAACTTTGTGAATTGTCAAAATTGAACAGAATAATTAATTGATACAACAGACAAAATTATTATACTACAAAACATTAAGGTGCATTTTTCAGTGAGGGATATTATTCCACACATGTATTATACAATTGACTAGTAAGAACTCAGTTTAAGGGTTTCAAATTGTTATTTACAAGATGCAGAATGTATTAATAGCATGAGCCACCAATATCTAAAAACTAAATGTGTAACGCCAATTACTAGTATGCTACAGCCCTTCAAAGGCATGCTAACCATACATGCCACCAGAAAAAATGCTGCTAAAATTTCATGGCAGACCGATGAACAATGTCATAGACAGACAGAAGAATTTCAGCACCAATCAATGCAATAATGAGCCACTCTAGGAAATCAGATTTCCTATTTTGAAGAATTTCTTGTAGAAAACGGATGTTATGCTGCAAAATTAAAAGAGGAAAAAGTTAAAATGCAAACCTCTAAAAAGGAAAAAAGTCAAGGGAAAGTCCAGATAGAGAATCAAGCAAAAAATTATGTTTCTAACATATCAGATACACCTCTACAAATTTCAACTTGAAATCGAGACTTGCAAATCTCTGAGTTAATTCGAATTCGTCCCTGAGATATTCCCATATCTGAGCATATTTGGCATCTTTCCAAGCAATATCTGATCTGCAAAATGCATTTAAATTTTATAACAAGACACAGAAAATGACTAATATTTGAAATTTTACTATCGTCAGGTACATGTTCACACATGCCATTTCTGATTACCTTGGGTAACAAGCATTTTAAATTACTGCTGCAATTTCTATTTGGAATAATATATGAAAACTTTAAATACATGAATCAATGGATACGATCTACAGTGTGCTATGCACAGAATCCCCAATAGTTCGGCATGCAAATAGCGGCAAGTAGGCCGGCCACAAAAAACACTGGCAAGATAACCGTTATTTTGAAATTTTTTTATATAGTCTATATAAATTATACTATATACATATAAATTCTCAAAATATGATAAAAGTTACTTAAAAGTAATGACATTCATAATTAACAACAAAAATTTGCAAGCAGCCTAAACGAAACATACAAGTAAATACCAATAAAAGTCAAACACAAGTTTCCTAGATAGGAATCATCAATCGTCATCTTCTAAATCCAAGTCTTCTTTATCATTTTGACAACTATTACAACTGTAGATTTAATTTTTGAAAATCAAAATCCCAACAGCAGCCCCCTGAAAAACAGAAACCTAATGCCTATTGAGAGGACTTTTATGGAATCAACATATGACACCACTACAGCCGCTAAACAAGATTGTTTCGCTATGGCAGCCCTGGTAACAGGTAGGGGCTGCTCTGCACCACTATGCCACTATAACGCACTATTTAAAACCCTGAGTAATATACCAAATACCAGTTAAACAGTCCAACTAAAAACACTCACTCAGAATGTAACAAAACATTTAAAATGACATTAAAAATATGCTCCTAGTTTTACAGACAAATCCAGCATTCACCAAATACACCATAAATAGCTTATAGCAGAACAATCTGGAAATAAATGACTCTCAAAATCAGCAAGACACATGACACAGATTGGGGCAGAAAGCTTTGCGTGGTCCTAGTTTTTAATATATAAATATTCAAGGTCACCTTTAAATACAGACTTTGTTTCGATGCATATAACCTCCAGAGGCTTGGATGAGAGTGATGATGTTAGTTTCTGTTAGATTTACAACCCAAGGTCACAAGAAGCCTTCAATTTAGAGTTCTCTACAATAAGCTTTCTGATGTTGGCTTTCCTTTAGGTGGTGGGGGGATTTAAAAGATGAACTGATTCCACTGGTCTTTCAGAGAAGTTGATGTTGCACTGCTTCTTCTCTGGCAATAATAGAAGATGAATTCATAGGAACTGGTTGACAGAACTAAAATGGGTAAATCTTTATTGCCAAGAAAATCTCCTTCAATGTGAAGGAAAAAGAATTGCAACTGTAAGGAAGAAAATATTATGTGCAGTGACAATCAGGACTCCTGGGAATCCTTCCCTCTCAAGACCATGGCTGTTAAACTCAAGTTAACACTTGAACTCTTAAAATTTTATGATTAGGTAGACAAAGAGTTTACTCTCTATCAAACTCTTTTTTGGGTAAACTCATGTAAAACTCACATGACGCATAATTTGAAGAAATTAACTCCTGTTTAAAATGTTTCCACTTTAATAACACATTTTATGAATTTAAATATAATTTGGTCATTTATGTAGTTTGATCCCATTTAGTACTAATGTACTATTACACTTTATTACTGTGATTTTCTATTTTGTTTTGTTATTAAGTTGAAATGTTGAATTATTGCTGTGTGTAGAGTATTTTGTCAAGTTTACATGTTACTAATAGGAATTTTTATTATTTTTATATTACATAAACTCTTACGAGTTTACAAGTCAACTCTACAAGTCGAGTTTAAGTGAACTCTCGAGTTTGACAACCTTGCTCAAGACTCATGTGAGATCTTGCCTCTCTAATTTCCAAAACAAAAAACTCACTAACAGACTTCCTTTGTTCCTTATTCACATCAACTACCTTCCCTTTATTTTGTTATACATAAACTATTTCCTAATCTCTCCTTTCCCTCATAGAATATAAATTTTTAATAGGAATTCTAACAATATGTTAAGATCCAATTACAAGGTATGAGGCTTGAGTTTCACATTGAAATTATAAGATTCTAGTGTAGGGTTTATAAGGCTTTGGGCTCTCCAAATTCAATAAATAGCTTTTGTAGTGTGGTTCTCTAATGGTTCTTATCAATTGATATCAAAGTCTTTCATCATGTCTTTTAGCTGCAAACAAGCAATGCAGGTGGTGACACCAACATTGTAATATTCATCTAGCACTAGTCAAAAGGGCTAGTGCATAACCAGTCCACATGGGGTGCCAGGGTTGCAGAGTGTTGTGGGATGTTTAGGTTCAATTGCAAGGTACGAGAATTGTGTCCCAAGGGATGGTGGTTGTAGGTGAAACTTAGATCCTTAAGTCAAGTCATTGGAGATGGTATGTATGAAGGTGTTGTATCTAGGACTGCATGGGAATCCAAGTATAATATGATACATAGTTATTGTTGTATGAGTGAAACTTGGATCTTATGTCAACCCATCGGAGATGGCAGGTACAGAGGTGTCAGTATCTAGGACCGCAAGAAAATTCAAGTATAATATGGTGATTAGTTGTTGTTGCATGAGTAGACACACTAAATTAAGGGTGCTTGGTGGGCCCTTAACCTAGTGTTGGATGAATCGTGGGGCTAATGCTGGATGGGGCCTATGATGATAACTCATGGGGTCAAATCTCCATGGAGTAGAGTCTGCATTTTGTGATTTTGATTAGTGTTGCATGGTGATGCTTAAGTATTAGACTTGTGATGGTGATATACGATGGTTGATACTCGCTTGTGATTCATGATAATTTTCCATGAGATATTCTTTTTATATGAATCAGTGTTATCAATAGCAGATGGTGGAGAGCCCAAAATCCACCATATACATATGGCGGATAGCGTGGCAGTACATGGTAGAAGCCATGGCGGACATATAAAAAAATATATATGCATATAAAATACTAAAAAACAGTATACATAACAATAAACATAATTAAAAACATTAAAGAGATAGCAAATATAAAATACTAAAACAACATGTAAATACTGACAAATACTCAAATAGTCATAAAATTAACAATAATATTCAGAACTTCAAATCAAATATTCAAAACATGTAAGTACTAACAAATACTCAAATGTCCTAATTTTCTAATCCTCTAATCCTCTGGCTCTTCCTGAATTTCAACATAATTAGTTTCATTATTATCTAGCGGGGCATATCCTTCCTCCTCTTCTTCAGATTCATCAAAATTAGCTACTTGTTTAGTTTCCTCCTTAGACTCAAAGGTCTCAAATTTTGTTTCTTCATCAACTTGAACCTCTATGGCTTTCCCTTTTCCTTTTGACGTTATAGTTGCACCTAGAGCTTTCTTAGAAGCTTGGGTAGCTCCAATAACAATACCAACACTTGATGGCTCCTTTCTCTTTCTTCTTGTCTTCCTTCTTGTATAAATTGTTGCCCAATTAAATGTGGGATCAATAGCAAAAACCAACTCATTATCATCATCCACTTGTCCCATTAACCAATCATTGCACTCATCAATGTCATCGAGTGTAATAGGATCAATTTCATCTCTAATATTATATCTTTGAGTAAATTATTGGTTATACTTAATGTAAACCAAATCATGCAATTTGTTATGCTCCAACCTATTTCTCTTTTTGGAATGAATCTGCATTAAATAAGAATAGGATTTTATTAGTTTCTTCCTACAACAAATTAGTAATGAAATGAGATATAGTCCATGATCATTACTTGTTCAAAAACACTCCAATTGCGTTCACACCCTGATGAACTGCACATCAAACTCAAAATCTTTATAGCTAACTTCTGCAAGTTTGGAGCTTGTTGGCCATACATTTTCCACCATTGAACTACAAAACCAAAGGCTTTGACTTAAAATTTAAATATTAAAACTTGAAACACTTAAATAATAGGAGTTGTTTTCATAGTTTTTCACCAGGCGCTGTGATTTTCCTATTTGATTTTGCAAACTCAAAATCAAGAGACCACTAGCACTCTTATAAATTAGCAACTCATTCTTTTGTTGCAAATCCTTTACTTGGCACTAACCTCTTGATGCAATCATACAACCCATTAGAATCATGCATGTAGTGATCGATGAAGTTGACAATTCCATCTATTATCAATTATTTCAAACACTTCTTTGTACTTACTTTCATTGTTTTCAAAAGACTTCATAATTGCTTCTTTAGCCTTCTCCATTGCTTCATAGATATAGCGCATAGCTAGGTTTTTCTCACTATAACAAGTCGAAGAACTTTTACAAAAGGAGTCATAACTTTGAGAGTAAAAACCACATGATTCCAAAAAGAAGGCATAATACAACTTTAGTAACTTCCCTCCCTTTAGCTTCCTTGTCCAACTTGTTTTTGCTCCATTCATCAGAAGTAAACATCTTTCTCAAGTTTCCTTTCTCTTGATGAAGTCTTTCTAATGATAGAAAAGTAGCAAATCTTGTAATCGCACGTCTTACTAACTCCTTTTTATTGGTGAAATGTCTCATCAAATTCAAGATACTACTATGGCTATATATAAAGCCAACAAGACTAACCCCCCTTTGAATTACCTTCTTTATTAAAGGAAGTTTTCCAATATCTTCAAGCATAAGGTCTATGCAATGAGCTGCATATGGAGTCCAATAAAGGTGATCTTTTGGCTTCCAATATCTTACTTGTCAACACATCATTGCTTCCATTATCTGTGATAACTTGAACAGTGTTGTGTTCTCCAATCTCCTCAACAAGGGAATCAAGTAACTCAAACAGTTTTTCTCCTGTCTTCACAAACATTGTCCCTATAGAAGAATTCACCAAAAACTTAATTAGGCATCACTGTCTCTTATCAGTCCATGCATCTGACATAATAGAACAATCATGTACTTCATTACTCCTTATAATCCTTCCACAAGTCTTTAGTGTATTCTGTCTCCATGTTGAGGAGTGGAACTCTAATTTCATGATAAGGAGCTAGCAGATTTTGACCATAAGCACCTATGGCATCAAATATATCTTGAAAGCTTTTCAATTTAACAAGGTTGAATGGTAAGCTAGCTTGATACCAAAAACGAGCAATACATTGATGGACATTTGTCTTCAATTTTGTCACAAAACTCCTAGATGTTAGCTTGCATGTTTTCTCCTTCTATCTCTTTTATTGCAGATCTTGGATCTGTACAAAATATATCCATGGACCCTTTTTTATTAATATTGTTTATGCCTTTAACAATGCTAGTTGAGATGGGAATTGAAATTTCATCTTCAGATGACAAGTCACCACATTTGAAAATTCATAATTATATCCCTTTTCTTTCTGCCTAAGATTTTCCCAAAACTCTTCTTTAACTTCCTTTGGATACTTGCTACAAAGTTGCAACATTGCCTTTTTTTCCCATTAAGTGATATTTGGCTTGAGTGATTCCTCCTTTAGTAATTGTTAAGTTTTATCTGTATCTTTTGGGCATTTATTGTATCCGTTTCCTTTTTCCCTCTCATGTTTGTTGTTTCAGTCTGTTCTTGCTTGTGGGAATGTATTTGCTTTATCCTAAAATATATAAAAAGGCTTGTTGTTGTGAGAAGGAACCTCAAGCAATTCATTTCTCATTTTTCTTTCACTTAGTATCAAAGCACTTGCTCTGTTGTTTCTTTGTCCGCACATGCCGACCGTTGTTATTTGTTGCTATCGGCCATTATCAATCTCAAACGAATCAAAGGGTTAGGATCACCTTGTCAAGCGCGACCTAACCCAACTTGTTTCAAGTCAAAATACCCTGCCACGTGCCTCCACGCGTCGCCTCCCTGTCTCGCACAGTCAGGCACATGAAGTCCACACGCTGTCTAGACAACATCAGAAGCCCTCCATGACACCTCCATCATCTTCACCAAAGTTTTCTCCCTCTGTTTGAGGGTTATTCAACTTCCTCCCAGTTGTTTTCAAGGTTGTTTGGCTAGCTTCTCTCTCCAAGCTTGTATTCTTCATCCTCTACCTCTGCTCATATGGCGGCTATTGGACCAGCAAGGCTGAGGATCTTAGGGCTAGTTATGTCTATCCCTGGAACTCCTACCATTTCTATAGAGAAATTCAACACAAAATCCTCTCTCACGGTTAGCCTCTATAGAATTGTAGTTTCCTGGTAAAGGATATCATAATCACCTAGAGAGGGAAGTTAGTGAGATATCAGCTAAAATCAGGACTTAGGCAACAACTTGATTTCTAGTTTTGTGCAATACTATGGCAATCAGTTGAACCTAAAATTTTAGGAACGCTTAGGACATTCAAGACTTATGTCTTTTGGAAGAAAGCTCAAAAGCTTTTTGCCAATGATATTCAATGGTTGTATACTAAACAAAAAAATTGACTTCTCTCAAACAGAGAGGACATGATATGATCTCACATGTGTCTCAAGTTCAAGTAGCGGTAGAAAAACTAAAGATATTTTTAGAAGTGGATTCCTTGGAGAGAATAAAACAAAAATTTAATAGATTGAATATGGATTTAACTATGCGGACTTTACACTCAGATTATGATCATGTCCGTGATCAAATTTTAATGGGTCATGAAATTCCATTCATGGACAACCTAATTACCAGACTCCTATGTATTCCTACTATGAAAACAAATTATGGGGGTACTACTAAATCGGTTGAAACCTCCGCAGTGGTGATAACTCGTGATAGAGGAAGGTGTCACCAAGAAAGACGTAGTGGTAGAGGTGGATGTCCTTAGTGCACATCCTGCAAGAGAATGGGTCATACCTAGGACTCTTGCTACTCCTTACATGGTTTTCTCAACAAGTCTGGAAATGTATCTCAAACTGAGAAACTCACTGTCCAACTTTCTAATGAGTATCAAGTATACTTGAAGCTAAAATCTAGTAATCAAGCTTAATCATCCTCAATGTCCAATGTTGCAACAGTCTTTATTTCTCAATTTGTTGAAGGTCAATGTCCTTAGATAGTTGATTCAAGTGTTTTTCACGATATTTCTAATAATAACTATTTTTATCCATATCTCCACCGAAGTTTCCTCTCTTAGCCAACAGTTCCAAAATTGCATTTCAAGGAGTTGCCCAAGTCTTTCTTTCGTTGACTTTAAATTTAAATTTTGTCTTGTACATTTCTAATTGTCCTTATAATCTGATATCTCTAAGTCAATTGACTTGTTCCTTAAATTGCTCAATAACATTTAATGTTGATTCATTTTTCATACAGGAATGTGGTACGCGACGTCTAATTGGCATAAGACATGTACCACAAGGCTTGTACTACCTGGAACTCAATACTAGTGTCTCATGTTTTGCTACTTCCTCTCCAAAATTTCTACATGAGTGTTTAGGTCACCTTAGTTTAGCAAAGTTAAAGATGATGGTTCCTAGTCTCAATCATAAGATGTTTGATTGAGTCATGTCAGTTAAACAAACATACTAGATCTTCTTTTCCTAAACAGACTGAAACAAAATGTAACTTAATTTTTTCTACTATTCATTTAGACATTTGGGAACCAAGTCGTGTTACATCTTTCGATTTTTAATATTGTTACATTTATCGATGAATGTTCTCGATATACTTAGATACTTTTAATGAAAGAAAAATCTGAACTTTTGGCTATTTTCATATCTTTCTTCAATAAAAGAAAGACCAATTTGCGTCAAGATGATAAGAATGTCTATGTGAGAAAATTACCAAGGGATATGACACTAGGGTACTTAAAGGCAAATCTCACATATCCAGTGAAGGTGTCATCCCAAATAATAGGTCATGGGTCCATCTTCCTCCTAATGGTATGACTATGAAGTGAAACAGAGGGTGAAACTCTTACGGCATCAGTATCTGAAAGGTGAGGGTTGTAAGAGTGAGTCATTTATACTTAAACACACATAGGTAATTTATTTCTAACTATTGCATGCTCTCAGCTCACCGCATCATGCCTAATTAGGATTTCTAATCGTTTAGGGTCCTTCGTAGCCTCCAATACTACTATCTCTGAGAGGACATACATGAGCGTGTCAATAACAATCCAAGTCTGCATTCTAGGTCGACAATCGGGAGTACATATTCTGCCTGGTACTCAGTGTATGATATTCTCAACCCAATCTTGGTAATGCTCCACTTTGTCAAGGACACCAAGCCGGTTCTGTAACACCTTTTTTTCTCTGAGCGATTCACAACTTGACACCTTATCTACCCCCAAAGACTCACTAGAGTCTGCGTACATTTCTCAAGTATTTTTTGTGGTCAACCAATGCAATCTCCATTCTTAATTCTCACACGTTAGGTTTTTGATTCATCATTCTCTCCCAACTTCCTTTCATCAATTCCTTTTTGGTACTTATTTGAGCTCAGAGGTATCGTTTCTATAATGATTTTATTTCATATCAATCAATCAGTCATCACATAAGTTTCACTCAACCTCTATCTAAGTAAATTGTTCAAATTGTCACAATTCTATATCTTCTACCTTAGGGTTCTAAATCAAAATATTCTCTACTCAAGACAATCAAATAGACTATATCTTATGATTCATCTACAGTCAGCAGAGATAATCATCACATACAAAACATTATTATAAACATTAAAAATTTATAATGAAACAGATAAAATTAACTTCTCATATATCAATATTCATAATGTAGAAAAGTGATATTTGTAGAGATAGTACATAGGTTCACTGCTTATTCACAAATTATTTATAATCTTATCATGATTATCTAAATAAATATATTTCTATTACTATCCTACTTATTATTAATATTATTTTTTTTTCTTTTTCACATCCTTTTTTTTTGCTATTCTCACCCTTTCGTCATCCTCTTTCCTAACCCCCTTTTTTTGTTACTCTCACCCCCTTGTCATCTTTTTTCCTCACCCCCCTTCTCTATTATTCCCACCCCCCTCATCATCTTCTTTCCTCACCCCCTTTTCTATTACTCTCACCCTCCTCGTCATCTTCCTTCCTTACCCCTTCTTCTAATTTCCTTTCTCTTCTTACTTCTCACTCTAACTACACCAACTACACTCTAATCCTTTTATTTAATTTTCAACATAATTCCTTACTTAAAATGAAGCTCAAAATACAATTTGAACCAAAAACTGTTCAAACTTTGCCTCAGACAGCCATAGAATTTCAGAGCACATCCAGAAAATTGATTCTGGCCAAGTTGCATTCGTTTTCAATAATTGATTGGTTAATTATCCAATTAACTTATGCAGAAAAGATTTATCAATAAAAAAATTGACAGTTAGAGACCCCTCCTACCTCAATTTCAAGTTTCTAGCGAGGATTTTAAACTTTCCATCAAAGGTCCAGCGAAGATGCTCATTCAGCAGCTTCAATGGCGACCAAAAATTTCCAAGGATAAAATAAATAAAACTTAATGTGTTGTTTTGTCATCGAACGTACTCTGTCTCAACAGTTAAGACACTGAGTCTATAATGTCAAGTCCCCTCCTTGAGCCTGTTTGAGGCGCTTTTGATTTATGTTATTTTATTTTTCATATTTTACAATTGTTAACATATGTATATATAAAACGCGCCTTTCCTATGTACTATAAGCGTGCAACCCAATTGGCTGAGGCACATTTCCTTTCTTTCTAGGGCTTGGGTTAGAACCCAACCCTGATTTTTTTTCTATTTTTCTTTCTTTTTCCATTTTCTTTTATTTTCTTTTTATATTTTTAAAATTAGCATTTTTAATTTTTAATTTTTTCTAAAATTTCCATAAATCTTATATTTTTCTCTTTTTATATTTTCACCCACTAAAATATTTATATATTTATATAAATCAATTTATTTTAATTTATTTAATTGTATATTTATTTATAAAATTCAAATTTTTATTACTAAAATTCAGATTATTTTAAATTTTTATCTTCTTATTTCTACTCTTTTTCTTAGACTTCCATCTATTTTTAAAATTTCTAAATCTATTTTATAATTTTCTATTTCAAAATTAAAATATTCTTTTTATATAT